>CAUYON010042132.1:0-35040 GCA_963573935.1 Arctocebus calabarensis
GTCACCCTGGATAGAGTGCTGTGGCATCACAGCTCACAGCAACCTCCAATTCCTGGGCTCAAGCGAGTCTCTTGCCTCCACTTCCCAAGTAGCTGGGACAACAGGCTCCCGTCACAAAGCCCAGCCAGTTTTTGGTTGTAATCGTAGTTGTTTGGCGGGCCCGGGCTGGATTTGAACCCACCAGCTCAGGTGTACGTGGCTGGCGCCTTAGCCCGCTGAGCCTCTTTTTTCTTTTCTTTTTTTTTTTTTTTTCTTTCTTTCTTTCTTTCTTTATTTTGAGACAGAGCCTCCAGCTGTCACCCTGGATAGAGCGCTGTGGTGTCACAGCTCACAGCAGCCCCCAATTCCTGGGCTCAAGCGAGTCTCTTGCCTCCGCCTCCCAAGTAGCTGGGACTACAGGCACCCGCCACAATGCCTGGCCATTTTTTGGTTGCAGCTGTCGTTGTTTGGTGGGCCCGGGCTGGATTCGAACTCACCAGCTCAGGTGTACATGGCTGGCACCTTAGCCTATTGAGCCACAGGTGCCAAGCCCATCTGTTTGATTATTAACACAATTCTATTACCATGGAAGACAGGGAAATGGATGCTGGGGGACCCTATGCCTTTCATCCTCACCAGCAATGATGAGCCTTGGTTTTTTTTTAACCTTTCCTCCTCCCCTGCCAATTACTGATCCCTTCACTGACCCTAGCCTTTTGCCTTTTACAGAATATCATATAGCTGGCCAAAAGGCTTCTTTCACTCATCAATATGCCTTTAAGGTTCCTCCATGTCTTTTTATGACTTGACAGCTCATTTGGTTTTATTGATGACTAATATTCCACTGCATGTGCCATAATTTGTTTATCTACTCACTTATTGAAAGATATCTTAGTTGCTTCCAATTTTTGGTAATTATGAATAAAGCTGCTACAAATATTTGTATGCGGGAGTTTTTTTTGGTGTGGACTTAAGTTTTCAGTTTCTCTGGGTAAATACCAAGGCGCATGATGGCTGGATTACATGGGATGTGATGCTTACCTTTGTAAGAACCTGCCAAGCTGTTTTTCAAAGTGGTTGTGCTATTTTTAATTTCCACCGGCAATAAAGGAGAGTTCCTGTTGCTCCATATCCTCACCAACAATTGGTGTTGTCAGTTTTGTGTATTTCAGTCCTTCTCTTAGGTGTGTGGTGGTATGATTCCCTTTTCAAATTGGATACAGTGGGTAAGAGATCCAGGAGCTTTTCACGGCCTGCTAGACATCAGAGGCCAAGACTATTTTGGCACATTCTGCTTCCTCTCCTTGTGGCACATCTTCCAGGGACTGCAAACCAAAGCCCTGAGGCGATGCTTCCTGTTCCAAGTTCGGGACTGGCTGAATTCCAGGGTCCTGGAGGATAGAATATGCTGTTTGGCCAGGCAGGATCCATAATGGATGATGGCAGGGAATATGTATGTGATAGGTTAGGGAGTCTACCTGAGTGTGTGACGGGGGAGATCCCTCCAAGAGAAAAACCAGGTTCTATTTTCAGAAGAAGGAGAAAGGAATGCTGGGGAGACAAACCATAGGTGCTCCTTATCTGTGCCATTGTGTGGATGGGAGGCATGAAGCACTGGGTGGTCAGATCTGTCCCACTTGGGGACAAATGGTCATGGTTTATGGCACTAGCATTGGCCCCTTTCTGACAGGTTCCTTGTTTTTAGTGCATCTGATGCCTTAAAGCCTCACTTCACTCACACTCTCATGTACCTGTGCGCACACACACACTCACACACATACACACACACGCAGTATGCACTGTATCTTTAAGTGCTGCTTCACTTTCCAAGACGATTGCCCCAGGAGGCCTTCTCTTGGAGCACCACTGCACTTTAGGGGCTATCCAACTATTTCAGTTCCCCCCCACTGCCTGGTTGTCTTGGGTAGGCCTCTATTTGCTGGGAGGGCCCTTCCTTCCTCCTCTCAACCCCACTCCTGCCCTGCTGGAGAGTTTCTTGAACCTCTTTATGATTTTTTTGCCCTAAATGGCCCCTCAGAAGATGCTGAGCCCCCTTTCCAGAACACCAACCATAGCCCCGCTTTTTGAAGCCCCTCAGAAGGAGGAGGAGGAAAAGGGTTGGGTCACTGGTTGAGCAGGAGCTCTCTGTCTCCAAGGGCACAAGGCCAGCCCCATGGCCCCGGCTGACCTCCATCCAGCAGCACGGGTGCCGTGTCTGATTTCATTTGAAAAAAGATTGCTCTGCAGAACAAAGATGGAAAACCACAGCTCATGATGCTGCCTCTCAGGCATCTGTGGCCAAGTGCTTTGTAATATCCGCCGCTTGCTTGGTTTTGGTCAACCACAAACCTCCTGGCCCTTCATCAGTCTCTCTCTCCTGCTCCCTCTGTCTCGCCTATGGGCTCTGCAGCTGTCACATGCCTCGCAGGCCAGCTCAGCACTTGCCTTCTATGGTAAGCCCAGTGCCTCTGGGCCAAGGCGTGTTGCTTCATTTATTCAGCCAGTGGCCACTGAGCACCTACTGTGTGCCAGGCCCTGGTTTAGTGGCCAGAGATTGAGAGTGAGCAATGTCCAAAGGCTCCTGCCCTCTTCTCTGGGAATTCTACTGCGAGGACAGGACCCTCCTCTGGGTGTCTTGTCCCCAACCCCTCATGTGGTGGCTTGCTTGGTGCCAAACCATAGCTGGGCTTGGTGGGTGTTTGTCCATCAGTTATTTTCAAAGCCCCCTTCCTGCCTGCTTCCACAGAAACAATAGAATGACTTGATTCTCAGCCTCTAGGACTTAGGATTTAAGATGCAGCTGCTGATGGCTCAGGGGAGGGAGGGGCCACCTGGAGATCTGTGTGCACCTGCCTCAGCCCCACTTTTCAGCATTCTTCATTCATTCTGTTGCACTTTGGGCACCTCTGAGGCCAGTGCGGGGAGACAGACATCCAAGGTAAAGCATGAGAGAGGTCAGCGCAGAAGGCCTGGGAGTTCAAAGGTGGTGGGAAACCAAGGCACACAGTGCCTTGGGCCTTGGAGACTGGCTCAGTTATGAGCCAGGTGAGTGTGTTGGGAGAGGGCATTCTGGGAGCGAGACTCAGTGAGAGCAGTGGCAGTGGGGCCCTGGGGCTTGAGAGACTGTGCTGGGCAGGAGGTGAGATGAACTTGGTCAGCCCTCTTCCCCGTGGGCCTCCAGCCATCTTGCCTTCAGTGCTGCCTTAAATGCCAGCCTGAGTTTGGAGGTGAGGGGCTCTTCTCTTTTCCTTTTTCCTCTTCCCTCCCTGGGAAAGCGAGTTTTGGAAGGGTTCTTGACAAGAGTCTGAATCCTCTCATTCCTGAGATACTTTATGGCATTGTAAGCAGCAGGCCTAGAGGTAAAGTCGGAAAACTCGGATTTTTGTCCCTGCCATGCTACTGATGTCTTTGCCGCCCTGTCCTGTAGTTTGTCATTTGTAGCATGAGGAGTAAGGCCCCTTCCAGCTATAAACATTTTATTCCAAGTTGGACCTGGGTTCACATCCCAGGTCTGCTAGCACTATGACCATAGCCCTCAGTCTTCTCATCTATAAATTGGGGATAATAATAGTTTGTATCTTGGGTGGTGCCTGTGGCTCAGTGGGTAGGGTGCCAGCCCCATATACCAAGAGTGGCAGGTTCGAACCCGGCCCTGGCCAAACTGCAACAGAAAAATAGCTGGGCATTGTGGCGGGCTCCTATAGTCCCAGCTACTCGGGAGGCTGAGGCAAGAGAATTGCCTAAGTCCAAGAGTTGGAGATTGCTGTGAGCTGTGACGGGACAGCACTCTATCGAGGGCTACAAAGTGAAACTCTGTCTCAAAAAAATTAAAAATAATAGTAGTATGTATCTTGCAGGACTGATGTGAAGACTAAATAAGATATTATATGAGATTCACAGAGCACCTGCCAGAGGGTCAGCATTCCTTGGTAGCACTGATGCTATTGGTGGTATTATGATTTTCCTTTCAGTTTTAGCACTCTGTGGGAGGATCCTAAATAGACTTGGTGGATAGGTGCCTATTGGTGCATGTCCCTAAAACCATGGTGATGGGGTGGAGAGTCATGCCCCTTCCATCTCCGAATAGCAGTGGAGCTGCCATCACCAGAATCACATTTATTCATTCATTTGTCAAAATCTTAATCGAGCACTTGCTGTGTGTCTGGGCCTCTGAGAGAAACATGGGATCCTATTAAGTTGGACATCCAGGGTCTCTGGTCTCAGCAGGACAGGTCTGCAGGCTGCAGCTTTGGGGAGAAATCCCCACCTTCCACCTCCCATAGCACCGGAGCTCTGTTTAACCCCCTCTTGTCATCTTGGGCCTCAGGCCTGGATGAAATGCCAGAGAATCAACTAAAATCAACTGGTCCCACATTGTAGCTGGACTAAAAGGGCAGCTGGAGTTGCCAAGTTCAGCATTATGCAAATTCAAGTATTTTGGAGAAGAATATGGGCATGGGTGACTGGGTTGTTTCATTGTCATCCCCCTTTACTGCTTGTTTGGATTCTCATTTCAAGGGGTTTTGATTATTTCTAGAGGATGCAAAGTCTGCAGGTGGAAGGTACTGAGGGTCCGGTCTGGCCCTGTGTTTGCCTGGTCCTTTCCTGGTAGCTGTGGGCCTAAAGCAGAGCCTGGCATAAGGGGCATCAGTCAGTGGTTGGTGAAAGGATGGACAGGTAGATGGATTACAGTGGATTCATTGTAATGTACCACTTTGCCAAGGTGGCTGTAGACACCAGTCTCTTGGCTTGTTTTCATGCAACAATTTGATTTTGGCTCCTGTGGAATATCAGTAATTTTCAAGTACTGGAATGGACTCAAAACAAATGGCTTCTGTGCTTATCAATTTCTCAGTTTCAGTTGCAGAAAGCAGCCTGGTTCGTGCTCTGATTTAAGGACCAGAGATTGCAAGCCCAAGGCTGGGTGACCTTGGGCGTGTTATTGAGTCTCTCAAATGCTATCTTGTCCTCTAGAAAATGGCAGCACTAATAGCATCCAGTTCAGAGGGCTATGATGAGCTTACAATAAAATAATGAGGGTCGAAATACGTAGAAGGTGCTCTGGGCGTGTGGTCACACGCAGGAAAGGATGATGATGGTGGTGCATTTAATGACCCCTCCCCAGTTATTCCTTGTATAAACTTCTCTCTTCCACATGGAATTTTGAAGACTGCTTTGCATTTTCAAGACAAAAATTCTTTTTAAAAGTTATTATTACACAAGCAATATATGTTCCTTAAAAATTCAAATGATCTGGAAGGATTTAAATTGAAAAGCAAATGTTTCTTCCCCCATATGCCAACTCCATTATCCCCTTTCCCCAGCTACATTCTCTTTGAATGTGGAGTTTCCCCAGATGAACTTTTCTCCTTTATTTCCCCCTGAGGGGCACCTCAGGTATGCAGCAGTCAGGATACCCAGTGGCTGTTGCTGTGAATTGGTATTTAAACCAAAAGGCTTAAGGCTAGTGAGGAGTGGTCCCACGGGAGCAGGGGGCCAGAGTACTTGGAGCAGCCTGGGTACTGTAGCACCTGTTTGCTTAGAGTCCTGGGGAAGGGGTGACCTGAGCCATGTCACATCAAGGCTAGGCTTGGAGTGCCAGGCTCACAGACACAATGCCTGGCCACCTACACAGCAGCCCCTTTTCTGCCAAGGTACCCAGGGCTCAGTGCATCCCTTGCTTCTGTGATCCTGGAAGGAAAATTTCTTATTCCTGTTCACCTTCCAACAATTTGCACTGCCATGCTGTGCCCTCAGCTGCCACACTCGGGAAGAGGCCCAGGCCCGAGCTAATGTAACTGGCATTAGGTCACAGCAGGGGCTGGCGTGAGGCTGACTATGTCGCGGGTGCTGAATGGACTTGTAGCAGGGTTGAACTTTACCCCCCAGCACTAGGGTATGAGATGTGCCATCTGCCGTTACTTCTCTAAATCTGATTGAATCTGCCCCTCAGCCCCCTCTGACTATTTGAAAGACATTCCATCCCAGTCAAGTGGGGAAGGGGGACCCCTGTCCCCCCAGGGGCATATAGGAGTCTTGGGAGCCTTATGAGGTCTGAAACATCTGGGAAAGGCTGCTGAACTTGAGCCCACATAGCACCCTACAGGCAGCCTTCTTGGTCAGTCTCCGGGTCTTGTGAGGATAGGGGGAGGCAACTATCTCTATGCCAAGCAGGGCAGACTGTGAGTTTTGGTTGCAATGTCAAGCTATGAATTTTGGTGTTTAGACTCCGGACTATTCTTGGGCATCAAAGCCTAAGCACCTCTGGGGTGCCTTAGTGGGCCTGTTAAATCCCACAAAATCCCCATCTCCTGGCTACTCTGCTAAGACACCCTGCACCCCGGCTCCCAGAGCCTGCTGCCTCAGCCTCCCTTCCTACAGGCTCACTCACACACCCACCACTTTCATAGGCTCCTGCCTTAGCTATTTTCCTAGGCCCAGCCACCTCTCTGTCTGGCCTTGGAAACTAGCAGCCCCCAAGGCATAGGACCTAACAAAAGACTTGGCCATCTGGGGAAAGGAGGAGCAAACAAATCAGGAAGGATCAGCTCAGTACATTGTCCAGCCACCCACAATGGCTGCAACAAATGAATCAATAGCTTTCACATATTGATGGATTGAGCACCAGCTACAAACCAGATTCAAATCGCTTAGAGTTTAACCAGTGGTTCTTACATGTGGTCTTCAGTCAGACCAGAGCCTCAGCGCCTCCCAGAAACTTGGACGTGCTGAGTTCCAGGTCCCCACCCTGGACTTACTAAAGCTAAAACCTGGGGGCCGGGGCTCAGCAATCTGGGTTTTGACCAGCTCCCTGCAGGAGATTCTGATGCAAGCTCAAGTCTGAGAACCACTGAGGCCCACAGCAGATGGAGGTCTGTCTAATGACACAGAACTGCAGCCTGTGAAAGGGGTGATAGAGCCTACCCTGGGGGAAGAGTGAGGAGCTGGGAAACTTAGTTCATGAATGACTTAAAGGTCAAGAAAGAAGTCTGTGGTAAGTTGGGAGAAGGGGTGGATTCCTGGTGGAAGGATCAGCATGTGCAAGTCCTGGGGAGCTCTGAAAGAATTTATGCAGAGGAGGCAAACAGATCATGCCCTGAGAAGATGGCGGGGAGGTGGGGATTGTGGTTGGGGTGAAGGGACCTTGGACTCTGTTGCTGTCTGGTTATCTTCTGGGGGGCAGGGCAGAGGCTGCAGGGGGATAGAGGAAAAGGAAACGGAGTGTGGCTTGGATGCCTAGGGTCATAGAGGAGCCCTGCCCTGCTGCTAGAACATTCTCTGAGGGAACCAGATTGCAGGCTAGAGCCCAGGTGGCCATCTGTTGTCCCTCTCTGAGCACCTTAGTCTCTGCATGTTCCCTTTACCTTATTTGGGGTAGAAGAGACCAAAAGACCATCTGCACACAAGGGTTCTGGCCTGGAATGGAGACACCTAGAAACGCAAGAGCAGACCCAGACCCCTGAGTGTAGAGCTGTGTGGAGACCAGGTGGCTTCCCTGGAGGTGCCCCAGATGGGAGCCGGGATTGTGTGTGGGTCAGCAGGTCCCCCAGCCTGCCCGCCTCACTACGGGCGTGGGGACTCCCATGGAGAGGAGGTAGCAGAGGAAGCTCCCTGCCCAGTGCTCTCTTCAGATACCCGAGCCTTCCTTTCTGTTTTCTCAGGGCTACTGGGGCACATCTAAGGGAGGGGGTGGGGACAGGGAGGAGCCTCTCCCAGGATCTGGGCTCTTGCTTGGGAAAGGGCTTCTGAGGAGCCCATCCTGCAGTGAGCCTGGCCCCTGGCAGGGAGGAGGGAAACTGCGAACCACAGCCAGAGCCTGTGGGGGCAAGACAGGAACCCCATTTGGTAGGGAGCAGGTTTGGGTTTGGCAGCTCATGTCGCCTGTGTACCCACTACTGACGCTGGTTTAGACCAAAGTGCAGTTGCCTGGAGCCTGTGGTGCCTGCCCTGGCCCATGTATATTCAAGTGTCACATCAGCCCCAACCACACTCAGTGCTGATTTGTGGTCAGCCCTGGAGGAACAGCAGTTCAGCTGAGGAGGCGCCAGGCAGGCCCTGCCCACTGGGCCTCCTCCCTCTGCTTAATTCAGAGTACAGATTTAACTCTCCGAGGAAATGGTCAGCAAGGCCATGTGGCCCCACTAGACTAACTAGACTGGGAAAGATTTCAAGGTCATCTCTTTTGACTCCCTGAGAAGTGGTCATTGAGCCTCTGGTTACATGCCTCTAGTGATGGGGAACTCACTATCAACCAAGAGAGCAGTGTTCGGGCTACTTTGAAAATTATTCCCCTGGGTTCTGCTCTGCACAGAGCCTGGGTTCATGTCCTACCCCAACCACTTGCTTTATGGCCTCAGGAAAGTGACTTATTTCCAGAGTGCTTCTCCTTTTTTGTCTGAATGGACTTGTCAAATACCTCCCTCTCATTAGCTCTGCAACCATGAGAAGATAAACCTCTCCAAGGTGCATGGACCCTGAGGCCATACAAGATGTCCTCTCGGCAAATCACCACGTTTCCCTTCCAGTGGCATAAGCAGGATAAATATCAACTCCTCCCTGGCACATGGTAGGTGGCAGCACATGGCTGGTGTGGTCCCTTCCTCCCGCAGTGCCTCAGAGACATGGCCAGGCTCTGTCTGTGGCTTTTATTCTAACTCGAAGCCCCAAGCCACCACACAGCCCAAGTGCCCAGGATCCAAAGGCATCGGGGAGGTCCAGTCTCCTGGGAGGCCCCTCCCCAGGCTCGGCAGGGCAGCCCATTTCCAGAATCTTGCCTGCTCATATCACCCAAGGTTGGCCTCAGGGTTTTACTGAGGTCAGCTGGTGTGTCTGTTGCATTCCCTCAACTCTCACAGGAAATAACAGTAACAAGAAAGTGCCACTGTAAAACTTCAGGTGCAGAAAGAATCTCTGAAACTGGCAGTGACGTCCAGGCTCATGACCTCAGGCCTCAGCCCGAAATGCCAGTTCCCACAGGGCACAGGCACTAACCCATCATACCAGGCTGCTGGCCCTTCTGGGCTCCTGCTTTGTTATAATTGTTTCTGTTTTGGTTTTTCAATAATTTTATAGAGGTATGTTTGCTTATTTTAAGGGCACGATTCAATGGTTTGTAGTAAATTCACAAAGTTTTGCAATCATCACTATGATCTAATTTTAGAATATTTCCATCACTCCCAAGAGAAACCTGGTACCATTTGCCATCAATCCCTCTTCCCACCCCCCAGCCCTAGGCAACCACCAATCTACTCTCTGTCTCTATATATTTGCCTTTTCTGGACGTTTCCTATAAATGGAATTGTACAGCATGTGCGGGGGTGGGTGGAGACAGTGTCCTCTCAATGATATGCCCCCCTTCTCACTGTCAGCCAAGGCCAAGTCAGAAGTGTACTTTTTTAGAGTTGGAAGAACTCATAGAGTACAATGTTTACTTCACTGCAGATAAGAAATCCTCTGTACCCTGTCCCACCTTGCAATCCCTCTGACATACGCTTGAATATACCTAGTGTCAGCAGCTCACTACCCACCAGAGACTGAAGGAAACTCTCAAATCCTGATCACATGCTGAGTGCCAGGCCTGCTGGTATCATTTCTTTGGTTCTGTCCTCCAAGATGGAATCATTTTATAGCTCTGGAAATTGTAACTCAGAGAGGTTGGGGCATTAACCCAAAGGCCACAGGGGACAGCCAGGTTTTCAACCCCAGGTTTCTCTGATTTCAAATTCATCTTTTAAAACCTACATCACATTTTCAGTCTTCAGGGGCGAGGGGGACTACGCATCTTTGTATTGGGCTGAACTCTGTCTTTTGCTTATCATTTCTAGTTTTGTCAACTAGACTACACAGACCAACAGCCTGGACATAGGGAGGTGGGAGCAGGAATTAATGGGCAGAACTAGTGGGAAAGCGTTTCCAGGGACTCTTTTAACTGCCAGCTCTTTAATATTTCATAGCTGTTTGAGACTAGAGGGAACTGTTGAAAATGTCTACTCTTGCTGTCTGTCGTAGGCAGTTTGGGCTGCCATAAAATCCCATGGACTAGATGATTTGAACAGCAAACATTTATTTTTCAAAATACTAGCAGCTGGAGGTCAGGGTGCCAGTATTGTTGGGTTCTTGGGAGAAGGTCCTCTTCCCTGTTACAGTTAACCACCTTCTTGTTGTATCCTCATTTGGCAGAAGAGAAACAGGAAGCAAGCTCTCCTGTCTTTTCTTACAAGGGCACTAATCTCATTTGTGAGGGCTCCACCCTCAAGGTCTAATTACCTCATACCACCAAATACCCTAACATTGGGGATTAGGATTTCAATATATGAATTTGAGGGGAGGGACATAAACATTTAGTTTATAATACCGTTCATTCTCCTCCAAACATCACCAGTAATTGGTGGTCCAGCAACAGTCCTTGAATGCCTCCAGGTACAGGGAGCTTACCACCTTACCTGGGAAGATATTCCATTGGGGGGCAGCTCTGACTCTGCCACAACCAGCTCAGGCCCCCGCAGGATATAGCCAATTCCTCTCCCACCCCTAGGCCTTAGGGTGCTGCCATAGCTGGTAAGCCATGGGTGGTGTGAAAAGTCTCAGCTGAAATGTGGCCAGTTCCTGTATCCATTCTGCTCAGTATAGCAGATGCTATATTGTAGATGCTTCTCAGGGCTGGCCACCTGCTTCTGGGATGCCCATCCAGTACCCTTGGACTTAGAGGCAGGTTCAGGGTAGTGGTTAAAAGCCATTTTCTGTGTCCTCAAACAACCTGTACTTTGTGCTACAAAGAAAGAGAGAGCGCTCTCTGATTTCTCTTCATCTTCTTACAGAGATACCAATCCTATTCAATTAGGATTATGACCCTTATTTAACTTTAATTACCTCCCTGAAGTCTCTGTCGCTAAATGCAGCTCCACTGGGGGTTGGTGCTTCAACATACAAATATGGGGGAGGGGTGGGTATTATTCAGTTGACAGAATGCACAGACCTTATAGGGCAGCTATGAGGGCTCCTTGGGTGCCTGTAAACTGTGAAGAGCGGTGCCCGGCACGTGGTCAGTGCTGTGTTGATGTGCAGTCCTACTGGAGTCCTTAGCCTATGGGAGAATCCTCTGTCTATCCCTGCTGCAAGTCAGTACACCCCGGTGAAAGCATAGTGAATACACACGTTACTTCATAATAGCAGGTAGTTAGCCGGGCGTTGTGGCGGGAGTCTGAGACAAGAGAATCTCTTAAGCCCAAGAGTTTGAGGTTGCTGTGAGCTGTGACGCCATAGCACTCTATTGAGGTGACATAGTGAGACTTTGTCTCAAAAATAATAATAATAATAGCAGATATTTATATTCTGCTTACTCTATGCCAGGCTCTGATTGAATGCTCACGCCAGCCTTATGTGCTAGAGACTCTTAGTATGGGATTGTACAGATGAGGAAACTGAGGCACAGAGGTGCAGTGACTTGCAGTCACCAAGTGAACTCAAAAGTTAATAGCATGTGATTATATATTCAAGTCTTGAATATTAAGTGCCATCTGCTTAGTTGCCCTCCAGAAGTTCATTATCTGGTAGAGGAAACAGATGTATGACCAGGCAGGGGCAGGATCGTGTGCTGGGCACACTAATGGGACAGGCCCAGGGAGCTGTTTCGGAGCTCTTAGTACCTGTGGCCATGGCACCTAGGGAGGGTTTTGGAGGAAGAAATGTTTAAGAGGGTCAAGAAGAAGGTGGGAGAACAGTTTGAATAAGAGGTTGGAAGGGAGAGAGTCTATCTGTGGGTTATGGTTGCTGGAGGACTTGTTAACTGATCATTTCCATTTAAGATATTCCAGTCCAGCACATTGTACCCCATGAGTGTACTAATGTACACAGCTATGATTTAATAAAAAAAAAAAAAAAGGATATTCCAGTCCCCTGGCATCGCAGGGGTTTGGGACTCTCCCCTGTCCGGCAGCAGCTTCAGGGAGGGAGTCCCAGACGCCTTGGAGCCTGGGGATTTGGGATTTGGTGACAACCCCAGGGATGGCATGGCAGCTCCAGGGTCCTATGGCCTATTGTCACGGGTGTGGAAAGAAGAATGTGTCATGGAAGACAAAGTCCTTGACTGGGAATAAAAAAACAGCAGCCAGGCAGGGACTGAACCAGAGGTTCATTTTTTCAGGCTTAAGCAGGAGGAAATTATAAGGAAATGTGGGGGAAGGAAGCCCCTCCCCCTCCATCTGCACCCCCACCGCCCTTCTCTCCCCCCAACCCCGCCTCCGGGCCCTGGGGGAGCTGAGAAGTCTGAGCTCTGTAGGGTTTATTTCTTTCTGGAAAGCTGAAAATGAGCCACCCTGAGGAAGTCTGCGTGGAGTGCTGTCCTGACTTGCAGGCATGTGACTTAGGACTTAGGATGTGCTTGTTGCCTGGATACGAGGTGCCATTCCTCAGGGCCCTTGGAGCAGAGCACAGGCAAAGCCTGGAGGAACCTGCTGTCTGCGAGGGTCACCACTCTGCTTGGACCTGTGGACATCAGGACAGGCCCTCCAAGGGTCTTCCCAGACTGGCATAACTGGGTTTGACTCTGCCTGCCGCTCCTGGCCGTCTGGGTGACTTCACCTGTGCCAGCCTAGGGACATCCCAGAATAGGGATGTTTCTCAGGGGCTTCAGCTGCTGTGCAGGGTAGGGGAGAGCCAGAGAACACACTCCTGCTCCAGCAGGGAGCTGAGCCTGGGCAGACACCTTCATACCACTGAGCCTCAGTTTTCTCATCTGTAAAGAGGGGAGGGCCTAGCATAGTGTGGGACATATAGTAGTTTCTCAACAAATGTTAGTTCCACCTCCAATTTCCCCACCCCAACCATAGATGGCAACCAGGTGACCTGGGCAGGGGGACGAGAGTGGTTCCCAAGAGGAGGGGCCCTCTGGCACCAAAGTAGTCAACAATCTTTGTGCCTTTCCCTCCTTTACCCTGCAAAGAACCAGAATGGTAGCTACCTCGTGCCAGGCACTGTGCCAGGTGTTTTACACTCAGTTCTCATTAGTCCTCCCTTCAATACTGAGATCTGACTAGAGTGATCCTATTTACAGACATGCAAACTGAGGCACAGAAGGCAACAAGTTGTCTCAGGTTACAGAGCAAGGATTCATACTCAAGTCTGTCTTGATTACAAAGCCTGGACACTAGTCACCTCTATTCCCAGGTATCTTTCTAGAAGCACCCAAGGGAAGAAAGGAAAGTGATGATATGAGAACCAACTGGAGAAGTAATTGCATGCTTGGGGCCTGGGCAGCGGGTCTAGTCGGCAGCCGGCTGGAGAGATGTGAGAAGGAGAGGCTGGAGCTGGGTTGGACCCAGCCTGGCTCCTTGTTCATTTGAGGATTCCCCCAACTCTCGGCAGCATGGAACCTGATGGGATGGGAGGCCACCCAGTTCTGGCCACATTTCAAAGGAAGAGGTAGGAAGAGATAGATGTAGTAAGAGGAAACAAGAAGGGTACAGCGGCCTCCTAACTCATTTTGCTTTTCCAGCTAAGTGGGGATGAACATTAAACAGAAGGGCAAGACTCATTTTCCTGCTCTCACGGTAGCTGCATCTTCCCTGGGGTTGGGGAAGCAGCTCTTTGCCAGACCGGGAGCCCCCAGACCAGTCCTGTGCCCAGCCTACCTTCTCCCCTGGGGTGCCCTCCTAGCCCCATGTGGGCCTAGAAGGCCAGACAGCCCAGGCAGAGCCTGTCTCACTGTGGTGTTGCCAAATACCAGACCATTTAACAGTCTTTTCCAGAGCTCGTGTCCCCAAGCAAAGCTCCAAGCCTGCAATTAGGCAAGCTGCAAGGGCTTAACTTGCTCTGGGGTGTGGGCATTGTGGTGGGAAGGATATCCTTGGTCTAGATTAAGTTAGAGTATAAAATAATATTTACCCTCAAACAATACTCCCTGGCTAGGAGCATCTGGGCCCTGGGGCTTCAGAAGGTAGAGACTGCCAAGGGATCTGCCACCTCCCTCCAGGGCTCCAGGAAATCTCACCTCCCCACTTATCCTTAGCCCAGTTCACAGTGCTCACTCTCATTGTGGAATGGAATTGAGAAGCTGTAATTTTCAGTGTATTTTACCTGCAGAGCCTGTGGAGTGTGCAATTATCTCATCAGATCCATATAACTACCTTGCGAGTTGAGCTTATTACCCCCCAATAGGTCCAGACTCAGGTTCCAGCTCAGTCACTTCTACCTTTTGACCTCAGAGAAGTGGCTTCATTTCCTGTGAGCCTTGATTTCTCACCATAAAATGGGAGTGATAATTAATAGCTGCTTCAAAGCACCATCACGCTCGGGATGGTGCCTGTGGCTCAGTGGGTAGGGCGCCGGCCCCATATACCCAGGGTGGCAGGTTCAAACCTGGCCCCAGCCAAATTGCAACAACAAAAAACCACGGTCATGCAAATGAGTCATGATTTACATAAAATGCCTAACCAGGGCCCTGGCTCCATAGAAGTACTTAAAAGATGGTAGGAGGTTATACAGGGCAATCGCACACGAACTTTATGGCCTCACTGTATTATAAAACATTAGTATTTCTAATAAAATAAGGCTCAGTTATGTGAAACAACTTGCCTGCGATTCAGACTCAGGGCCCTGTGTGATCCTGGCCTCCAGCAGACCAGCTAGAGGGTGGGGTTGGGCCAGGGCAGGAACCAGCTTGGCCCACATACGGGGTGCCATTCAGGCACAACCTGGAGTTCCAGAGAGCAAGGAAAGACCCCCAGACTTTCTGTTTCTGTTATGCAACAACAACAAGGCCACTCTCTGTTTATCATCCCCTGTCTCAGTGATTTGTGTCCCTAGAGGCTGGGAGATCACCTTGGCTCATTCCTTGGAAGAACAAAGGGATGGGTCAATGCCGTTTCCCATAGGGCAGGCCCTGATTCTAGGGAAGGGGCTGTCATAAGGGCATATGCCAGCCTGGGCATTATAAAGGGAGCCCCTCTGGGATCTGGTGATTTTACCACCTGTGACTTCACTGTGTGGCTTGGGGAGATCCCTGTCCCTCACTAGGTCTTGACTTCTTATCATCAAGATGAGGGCATTGGAACTAAACAGAACAGACGACTGCCTAGGCTGCAGAAATCGACAGGGAGGGCTTTGCGGCAAGGACAATTCAAGCTGGGCCCTAGAGGGCGAGGAGTTTTCCAGGCAGATGAAAGGAAAAGTATTCCAGGCCTGGGTGCAGCACCCACAAAGCCCTGGCAGCCTCAGAGTGAAGGGTTTAAAGAGTCCTTTTGCAATGATTTGTTTTAATTACATGAATAATACATGTTTCTTGTTAAAAAAAAAAAATAGAAATCACCTGAGTATAAAGAATAAACTAAAAACCATCAATAGTCTGCTGCTATTTGGTTCTGTTTCAGCCCTTTTTAAACATGATTAAGAAAGTGGCTTTTAAGTTCTCTAATAGATGAGAATCTCAGCTCCTGGGCAGACGGGAAAGAACAAAGAACTGTCTTCTTGGAAGCAGAGCCAGGCCCCGAGCCCTAGACAGACGGACAGGGCTTCCTGGGGTGGGGGCTGGGAAGATCCCACAGTGGGGGCCATGGGGCCAGACATAGTCTAGAGCTTGCAGCCAGACGCCGAGGCAGAGGGGGCTTCCCACCTCTAAGGAAAGGCGGCCCGGAGGGAGGGTCTTTGTGTGCATGAATGAGGCCTAGTGGGGAGGGCCGCACACTGCCGCTTCTGGAAGTCCCTGGGCCTATCAGCTGGCAAAAGTGGCCGTCTGGCTTCCGAACAGCCAAATAGCCATAATGGCTTAACTGTGGTTTCCTAAGACATGTGGCTGCAGGCTGTGGCAGGCTGAGGAGGGGGCCTGAGGATATTGTGAAGTCACTCTGTGATGTTGGCAGTTCTTCAGGGCTGCCTCAAAAATACGGTTCATCTACTGGCCATCGGGCTGGGGTGGGGACGGGCAGGGCAGGGGTGGCTGAGCAGCAGTAGGTCAGCATTGGCACAGAGGGGTCTTGTCCCTGGTCATTTGAGGGAAGAGGCACAGACCCTGGGCTGCAGAGGGCTTGGGGCCCACTGCTTGGGCCCCCGACCCTGACTCCCAGCCCCTAACAACAGTGAGGTTCCTCAGAGGCCTCTTCCAGGCCCCCCTCACCTAAATGAGGCAGGGACAGCAGCTGTGAGGGTCCTCACCCCTGCACCTTTGTCAGGCAGTCAGCCCTGGGCAGGGAGAGGCAGGGGAGGACAGGAGAAAGGGGGGTTGTAGCAACCACCCGAACCCTATCACATGGGACGTGAAAATAAGGCGGGCCGTTCCACCTCCCTCACACCCTGTGAAGTCTGTGAACAGTAATTATGAAGTTAGAGGAATTCCCCATCCTCCTAATTAGTGTTAATAGGGATGGGTGAGCTAGTCGTGGGAAGAGAGATGTCTTTGTTTGCACTCTCAAGATTACACCCTGGCTTTCTACCTGTAAGTATAACACAGCTCAGCTCTCCCCTCTCCCTCTCCCCACTGCTCCGGGTCCTGTCCCTGCCCTATGGACATGCACGTGGTTGCACACATCCGCTGACCATCATGTCCACTGCAGGCCACATTCATTTATATATACACGGCAGACTTCAAGTTTTTCTATTCTGAATTAAGACATCACTCAGCAAAGCACCCGCTGAAACTCAAGGAGCATTTCAGCCATACTCCCAGCATCCCTAATACCCTTAGAGGCCCCTCCTTGATGCTACAGCTGCCCCCCTCCCCATCAGACGGTATTAACAAGCCATTACGTGTTCCAATTAGAGCAGAAGTGGACCAGCTGGCTGGGCAGCGCAATGACGCCCCCCACTTCCCGCTAACAGGCTGATGCTGTTACCCCAGGAGGGAATAAGCACAGCTGGGCTCCCCTCTGGACCCTACATGGATAATGAGATCCAGCATCTCTGCCCTGGCCGGAGGAAGGCTCCCTGCCATCTGGGCCTGTGGCCATTCTGGGGGAGGTTTCCTTTGGACCAAGCAGGAGGGAGGGGATGATGAGGGAGTGAAACTAACATTTATTACCCGGTGCAGCCTGTTGTTTCTGTGCCAGGAACTTTGACGTAGGATGGTGCTTTTTAAACAGAGTGGTGGGTATCTGCAGGGTGCCACGGTACTTCTCCCCCAAACTAGGGGCTGCACAGTCTCGGGATCAGCCCTGTGCATCCTAATAGAACATCGATCTTTCTTGAAGAGTAGGAAGACCACAGTTTATTTTCACGTTAAAACAACAGTGGGTATAATTTGAAGTAAAATGCATAAAGTTTGCACAGATATGTGAGATAAAACAGGAGATCTACAGGCAATTGTGTTCTTTCTAAAAATGTGGCAGTAAAGTGGTTTCTTCCATTGCCATCACAGGAACTGAGGAAGGAGAACGTGTGAGGAAGGGGAGGATAGGAGAAAGGTGGGTTGCAGCAACCACCTGAACCCTATCACATGGGATGTGAAAATAAGGCGGGCCTCGTTCTGAAGCCTGCTGCCCACCCCAAATATGTTTATCTCACATATTTGTGCAAACTATTCTAAGTCATAGAATAATAGTTTAGCCACTTCCATGCTGTGTGATGTTGGGCAAGCCACTGTACCTCTCTGATCCTCTGATCCCTCAGCAGCACAATGGAGATGATGATAATACCTCCCCAGGGCCAACTTCACACAATGCAACCTATGAGACTGCACAGGCCACCTACACTTGATTCTGCCATTGCCATCTTGAAATTGTTAATAATTTTAAACAAGGGACCCTCATTTTTACTTGGCCTCACAAATTATGTAGCTGGTTCTGCACTTCCCAGTAGAGTTTTAGCAAAGGTTAAATCAGAAATGTGGAAAAGAAGCCCACACAGAGATCTCTTCCCCCCCTCCCTTTCTTCCTTCCTTCTTCCCTCTCTTTACCAAACATCCATTGAGCACCGAGTCCTGGATGTTGCAGTTCAGCAATGAACCAGGCAAAGGCCCTGACTTCTTGCATTCAGGAGAAGGGCAGAGACGATAACAGCAAGAACACGTGGTTGGAGAGCGTGTCAACAATAAGGGGGGTAGACGGTGACCAGGGAGGGACTCCAGGGAGAGGGGGTCATGGAAGTTCTCCCCGAGGAATTTGATCAGGGGTCTGGAGTGCAGAAATAAGCCCTGTGGGGTATTCGAGGGAAGGGGAGCAGCAGGTGCAAAGGCTGTGAGGTAGGAGGGCGCTTTCCACAGGGTGGTGGTGGGGGGAGACCTGGCTGGAGCTGGCTGGAGAGGGCTGAAGAGGAGGAGAGTGGTCAGAGCTGAGCTCAGCAAGGGAGGGGAAAGATCGTGGAGGGACTCGTAGGTTATGTTGAAGCCTTGGCAGGGGGAAGGAGGATGGTGTTGGGGGTGGGGAAGGACTCTTCCAGCCAGAACTGGACATTCTGTATGACAGGAAAGTGATTGAGCCACCCACCAGGGCACCACTGCTCCACTCAGGGTAGGGGGAGCATAGATAGTGCCTGGAGGCCATATGGCATTGGGGAGGGACAATGGTGTCCCAGAAACTCAGGGCAAGTCGTTTTTGGACAAGTGGCAGCTTCGGGGCAGGCCCTCTGCAGTTGGCAAGAGACCGCTGCGCTCCCAGTTCTCTCCCTCCTCCACCGACTGGACAGGGATTATTTTGGCGCCATTAGCTGAGCCTTGCCTGGCCAAGGGAGTGAAGCTGGGAAGAGGATGGAGGGTGGTGGGAGGGGCTGCCTGGCTTCCTGGAGGCCTGGTCTATCGTCTAGTCCCAGGGCCTCTGTGACTACCTCTTGGAGAAGCTGTGCAATCAGAAGGTCGACCCCACAAGGACCTGTGATAGTGCCTGTGCCACAGGAATAGGCCCACATTCTTCATGGGCTAACACCCCTGCCTCCAGATGAACTCCAGGATTGCAGTATAAGTGCCAGGAAGTGGGACAGCTGGGCAGCCCTGGGCTCCGGATCCTGTCTGCAGGGCTGCCAGGCTTCCTGTGCTGGGTCTGTGCTTGTGGAGGGAGAGATCCTCCTGTCTGAATAGCTACTCCCAAGCTGTGTGCTCCTGGGGCAGAGGTGTCACCTCCCTGGGAACCCTTTGCATCATCTGTAAAACAAGGTGCGGCCCCCTCTCAGAACAGAGACTGGCCTGCTGGAGGTGCTGGCTGTCAGTCTTTCTGCAGCAGGCCCGGAGTTCCTGCTGTCCCAGCAGGAGAGGGGCAGTGTTGGACAGTGTTACAAACCCAGACTCTGGAGCCTGACTGGCAAATCTCAGCTCGCCCCCTTTCTAGCTGCGTGACCTTGGGCAAGTGACTTAACCTCTCTAAGTGTCAGTATTCACTGCTGAAAAATGGGTATTGACAGCTCTGCCCCACAGGGTTATAGGAGTCTGTGGGGACTGTGTCTGGCATGTGCAGCTCTGAAGAGGGGCAAACTGCTTCTGCTATTGGTTATTCCTCCGGAATTAGGGCCCCAGCCACATCCCATCCTGGTGAGCAGGTTCCACAACTGAAAGGGGATGCTCTTTCCCAGGCCCCAGCAAATCCCTTAAACCTCTGCCACTGCCCCTGGACACCAGAGCCCTCTGGGAACAGCTGGGTGGAGGACAGAGTGTCCCGGGAAGGAAGCATTTCTTTGAGCATCAGTGATAAAATGCAGCAAAGGACCCCCAAATCCATATTTCAGAGGGAAACATGACCTCAAAAGAGCCTTCATCCTATTTTCCTACCTGTGGACTGAGGATGTTAATGCCTGGAAAGGTCATCAGAGGACTTCATTGAACTAACTGCGTTCAGGGAACATTTATATGAGAATACGTCTCTGTTTCTTGGAGTCCGCAGTGGGAGCCCTCGCAGTATAGCTGGTTCTGTTCAAACACACCCACAGTTCCTTCGTCCTGACTGCCAGGGCGGTGCTGCAGGGGATGGGCCCAGAATTCAGGCTGGAGTCAACTGCTTTTAATCCTGCCGTTGTCCTTGGTTTTAGGCATTCAAGTAATAGGTGACAGGTTTCCTTCAGGTTTGTCCCTTATCAGAACAATGACCTTGGAGAGCCTGATATGATGCCTTCTACAAAGAAGCTGTTTCCCATGGAATCTGGTCTTTAATAACATTTGTTCCTCAGAATTACATACCAGAAGAGACAATTGGTGAAGTAATGGCTCAGGCGAAATTCAGAGTCATCTTCCCAACTCCGGCTGAGCTGCAGTGTAACTGGCTTCTTAGGTTCTCCCCAGGCCAGACCCAGATCTGCACATCTGGTCTGTACCTGGCTCAGGTATGAAATGACTTCCACAGGGTCACATAGCATCTAGGGTAGGATCAGACTGGACCCAGGACAGCCTCCTTCTGAAGCCTGATGCCCATTCCAAAGCATCCATGTGGTCCCTAGGAAACCCTTCCCCTTCTCCTGCCTTGCCCCTTGGAACTTGCAGAATCTGCCTCTTCCTTAATTAAGGAGCAGCCAGGGGGAAATGAAACACCTACCAGTTCTTCCTTTTCCCAGCAAGGAGGCTCCCCAGAACCCCTGCTCCCAGCAGGGGCCCACGGTCCTGAGGCTACCTGGGCAATCAGGGCTTTATACAATGGTTCACACACGCAGAGCTTCTAAATTAAAGATGGCCATCTCCCTCTGAGGGTCACAGTCCCAGGGCATGGCTAGGGGATTTATGTCTAGGCCCCCACATAAGGTGTGCTTGAAGAGAAAGTGTTCCAGCTGATGTTAGCAGGTAGTTGCCCCCTCGCCAGGAAATGGGGTATGTGTGTGTTCCAAAAAGGGGGTTGGGGAGAGCAGACAAAACAGAGAGATGAGACTCTGAGATAGAAAGAGATGGAAGGAGACCCTGGCATGCAGATGCAAGGCTGAGAACAGGACTTAGAGCTACAGAGCTAGCTAGTTGGCCTTGAAACCTACACTTGAACCCAGATCCTTGGACCTAAGAGCAGTGCTTCTGTCCTTACATCCTCAGGAACTGCAGAAAAGGTACCAGATTGCCTGATTTGAGCCTCTCATGAAGCCCCCTGTCAGAGCCCTTCTTTCAGTATCCCTAACCTGGACATGCACGGGACACTTTTTGAAGGATGGGCACTGTTGCTCTGTGTTTAGCAGCTGAATGTGCACGAATGTGCCCGTGACTTTCCCTGCCATGCTCAGACACATCCCACACCAAGTGACAGGAAGGGACAAAAGCCCCTGCAATCTGGTGCCCTTAAGGGGCAAGACTCACGTTCTCTCTGCTCCCAAGAATTCTTGCTCCATCTGGGCCTTCTTAAAACCTGGCCCCTTTATTTTCCTGACAATTCTTAGTTCTGTAGGCCATGGATCGAGCTGTATTTACATTTTTAAATGATAAGGTTGGCTCATCAAATATTCAGGCCACCAATTTTATTTCAAAAAGGACAATACCTGAATCCTTTCCTCTCAGAAATGCAGCCAGCAGCACCCAGATATTTCTGCAGCACTGGCATTGGGAGCCATGAAACCATGGCACAGTGGCCCATGGTGGACAGCTGAAGGTGTGGCTTCTGAATGAATAGTGATAAAAGCTCACACTTCGGAGAGCTTTCTCTTGTTTCATGGCAGGGGTGGAGACTCATTCAGCATTCACGGTGACCTGTGAGAGTCCAGGGTACACTGAAGTTCAGAAAGGTCAATGCCACACAGTGAGGAACCAGTTCTACCCAGCCACTCTGGTGCCCTTGGCCACTCTAAATGATACCTCCCCAGAGAAGCCCAGGGAGGGCTCAGTATCACATGGCTGGTTAATAGCACAATAAGGAAGAAGTAGGGGGAACCTCCTGCAACCTTGGGGCCACATGGGACTTTTGGGTCCCTTGATTACAACCTTTTGACTGAATCCAAGTTTCACAGACCAGATCCTTTTATTAAAAGAGGTGCAACAGAGAACGATGAAGCTTTTCTTGTTTCCTTTGGTGCTTAAAAGAGAAGAATCCTAAAATCAGAAGGCAGCAGGTCTGATTCACCCTATCCCCGCTAAAATGCTCCTTCTACTGGGCTCCCTAGCTTAATAGTCGTATGACTCTGGAGAAGTTGCTTCACTTCCGTTTCCTTGTCTGTAAAATGGGTATAATAATTGTACCTACTTCATAGGTTGTTGTGAACATTCAATAAGTTAATTGATGTGTTTAGATTGTGTTTAGAATTGTGCCTGGGCTTTAGTAAGCACCCTCATTGGCATCCATGCCACTATTGCCATTTCTCCTTTCCCCAGGGATGCAGAGGAGATGGCTAGCTCATTTCTGTGAAGTTCCAGCCTCCTCTCACCCAGAGCTGCCCACGCTGCCCTCCAGCTTTTCTGCCCCTTCTAATTGCTATTGAGCCGTAGCAGAGCAGGGAAGAGACACAGCAGGCTAATCAAAGCACACGTCGTTGGCTTGTAATGTGCTCTGGATGGGTCATTTGTCATCCGTTACGGTCGCAGAGGGGGCCAAGGCCTGCAGCAGGCAGGCTGCCCAGGCTGCCCAGACAGATCTCAGCACAGCCACTCTGTGTGCCTGACTCGTCCCTCCCTGCCTGGTTCGCCTGAGGTGCCTGTGCAGCAAAGCCCTGTTCCCAAGAGCTCTTAGCAAGGGCTTTGTAGGGGGGGAGGCCTTGGTGGGTTCAAATAGGGCAGCAGGGTCAAACCCTGGGACTTAGTGGGCGACCAGCTGTAAATCGCTAGTCCCTCTGAGCCTTCAGCTTGTTATGTTAGAAAGACCCTTCCCGTGCTGTCCAGACTCTCGTATTCCCCACTCGGGCTTTCAGCTCGCCAGGCCTCACCAGCTCCCAGGAATGGCAACCAGAGCCCCTCCTCCTGCGAATTCAGTTAGCCCCTACCGTTTTCTGATGGCTGAGGTCATTGCCCGTGACCCACCAGGGCCTCGTTTGACTCTCATTACTGCCCTGGGAGGTGGCTACCATCTTTATTCTTGCTCTTCCCAACAGATAAAGTTGCTGAGGCTCAGAGAAGGGCTGGGAGTTGGCAGAAGCCACACAGCCTGAACACAGGGCTTGAGCGACTGGCTTTCGGGATATGCAGCCCCGTTCCCTCTCCCAGACGCGGCCCCTGCACGTCAAGGGGAAACGCATTCCTGTCTAGTCTTCTGTGTTAGCCCAGGGTGAGTCCCTAAACATTCCTTAAATTCAGGGATGCACAAGCTCGAACCTGTGGGCCACATCCCGCTGATGTTTTCTGTAACTCAGGCTGAATTGACCTGCAGTCACCTCCATTCATATGTCTGCAGCTTTCTCATCTCAAGGCAGGTTTGAGAAGGTGACAGATACAGTGTGGATGCAGAATTTAAAATATTTACCGTCTGACCCTTCACGGGTGTTTGGCAAGTCCTCTGTTGTCCCTGTCAAGGCGACGTCCCTTTCCATCCTATCCAGCGCCAGCCCATGGCATGCACCAGGTGAGAATTCCTGTGCCCATTCTACAGATGGAGAAACCAGACCTGGAGTAGAAGAAAGTGCTGGCTACTGTTACTATTATTATTACTGTTGTTATTTTTTTCCCCAAAGGAAATAGAAATTCTCTGCGAGCTCTGTAAGCCTGAATCCTTGCTTGCTCCTGAACATCCCGAAATCAGTGATGTGCCGGTGGGACAGAGACCAGCCGTCTGCAGAGGGATGTGGCATTTCTTAGCTCCCCTGTGTTTGTGCCCCATGCTTATCTGCTCCAAACACAGCCTATTCCCTACCCTGACACGTATCTTTCTTTACGACTCCAAGGAGCAGCTGGGATGTTTTTTAATGAGGAGGAAAGAAAACAGGACTCTCCGACTCCCTCCCGGCCGTCTGCACGGGCCCAGGCCCCAGATGGCCTCTTTGATTCATTTCCTCGAAGACTTTTCTCAGCAACACAGGGCACTTCTGTCATGGTCTCTCTGTTTCCCGGTTGTCTGCCTTCCATAATTTGAGCTCCAAATACCTATAGTCATCCCTCTTATGGGAAGGGGTTGTGACCTCACCTAATTCAGGCCAGGTACCTAGAATCAATTGCAGTTGCCCTAAGAAGACCTTCTGTCTCCAGTATTTATTACCAAGCAAATGTAAGTGGAATGGGGCCGCGTGCCCACAGAGTAAGACCGGGGGGCGCCTGATTTCTGTTCCATTGACAGTTCCTTGGCTCTAGAGCTGAAGGATGCTGGGAGAAGGAAGGGAGGCCATCAGCACAGGAGATCCGACGTCCCTGGGGCCAGAAGACACCTGTGCATGCCTCTGGGTGGGGGTTTCAGGATGACCCCAGGCCCTTGAGTTCTTTTTTTTTTTGAGACAGCATCTCACTATCTTGCCCTCAGTAGAGTGCCATGGCATCACAGCTCACAGCAACCTCGAACTTTTCAGCTTAAGTGATTCTCTTGCCTTAGCTTCCCAAGTAGCTGGGACTGCAGGCGCCAGACATAGCACTCAGCTATTTTTTTGTTGCAGTTGTCATTGGTGTTTTAGGTGGCCCGGGCCGGCTTTGAATCCGCCAGCCTCGGTGCATGTGGCTGGCACCCTACCTACTGAAATAGGAGCGCTGCCAGGCCCTTGAGTTCTGAAAGGCCTGGCCTCTGTGCCACACCCAGGCTGTATTCAGGTAGGAAGAGACTCCATCCAGGGCCAGTGAAGTCGCTTTGCTGAACACAGGCTGAGAACCAAGGAAACCCAAGAACTGCAGAGAGGTGCAGAGTAAAATTGACCAGACATTGGCAACAGCCTAAGATAGATGAAGGCCCTGTGAAGTCCGTGGTGAAATTGAAGGCATAATGCTTGAGTTGAAGCAAACGCAGCTTCAACACTGCTATGTCATCTCAGCAAGCTCCTAAGCTTGCCAGAGCCCCACTGCCGTGAGATAGAATCATCTCTGGTGTGCTTGCCTCGCTGGGAGATTGCAAGCATCGAGCAAAAGCGTAAAAACGAGGTTTCTGGCAACTGTAAGAGGAGTATGGATGCAAAGAGTTGTGTGGTGATTAGTATAAAGCAGGAGGAAATTTGGTTAGATGATAGAAGGAACTACCACAATTAATGGGGAGACAGGAGACATAGGTATGAGGTTGTGGGCCTTGCCCTCCTTCTTAAAGATCTTTAAGAAAAAGATCAGTTTGACTGTTTAGAAACAGTCTTGATGTTGGAGAAGCATTGCCCAAATGACTTGGGATGTCTTTTTATGACACTGTAGTTAGCTACGTCATTCAGGCAGGAAAGTGATGAGTGGTCATATCTGTAAGTGTGTGTGTGTGAGTGTGTGTACACGAGCACGTGCACACATCTGTGTATATGTGCCTGCCTATGTCTGTCCAGATGTCTGAGTCTGTGCATCTGTATTGCTCTTGGTGTATGTCTGTATCTATATGTGTGTGTGTCTGTATGTTTGCCTACCTGTGTGTGTGTGTGCATGTATGTGTGGCTGTGTCTATAAGGTGTCTATGGCAGTGTCTGTGTGTACAACTTGTCTGTATGCTGGGTCTACTCTGTTGCCTGTGTGGGTTTGTATACATGTGTCCTTGTGTATAGAGCAAGATGCTGACACCAAACCTCAGCTGACTCATCTTGATTACTAAGCTGTTGGGAGAACTTCCTCTTGCAGTACTAACCAACTTGGGAGGGCTTGGATAAAGTCAGTGCCAGGATGCAAAAAGATTTGAAATGTGATTTTTGTTGATCTTTTCTTATCCAACTTTTCTAAATTTTGACTAAGAAGAGCTAGATGAAGATGAGCCCCAGCTCTGGAGTCAAAACTTCTAAAGCCTGAGTTCGGAGTTCCCCAGCTCCTCACCTGTGATCTTGGTTCTTACTTGCCCTCTTGAGGCCTCAGTTTCCACATCTGTAAAATGGGGGTGATGGTACCACAGAGGCCACTGCAAGGGACAAGTGAAGTAGAGCGTGCATAGTCCTGTGGAAGGTGCTCCCTGCATCCTAGCCCTGGCTCCGATGATGGAGTAGAAAGAGCTCTGTCTTTGGAGCTGCTTGCTTTGGGCTCAGTGGCCCTGGGTGAGTCACTGCATCTCTGGGTGAGCTGTGTGGCCCTGGGTGAGTCACTGACTCTCTGACCCCAGTCTTTCATGCTGTCAACGGGAAATATTAACACGCCTGCTTCACGAGATTATAGTGGGGTTCAAAGGAAATAATGTAAGAACTCAACACAGTGTTCACTGTGCCATAGGCATTTGGGAGAATAAAGTACGTTTCCTTTGTCCACATGCAAAAGGGAAATAGCTACCTATTCACCAGCTCGCTCCAACTCCCTGCCATCGCCACAGCTGTAGAATTCTGCTTCTCACCCACTACCTGGATTCCAGATGCCACCTGTTTCATCCTGTCTGACTCTAAATACACTGAGGGAAGCCAGGAACTCTCTGCGTCCTTTTCTGCTGGGGTGGGGTGGGGTGGGGACTGCACAGGCTTCTCCACCCCTCATCCTGGCTCAGACTTGTGCCCTTTCTTTCCTAGTTTCCAGGCCCCCTTAATACCTGTGGAGCCATTAAATATTTAAATCTGGGCTGTGTAGTGGGCCAGGTTGCCACAGCAACAGCCCTTCATATTTTGGGATGGGTTAATGAGTCTGAATTCAAAGTGTCTCTGTTGAGCTGCAGGCCCTGGGGGGATGCAGAGTGGGAGGGGAGACAAGTGGAGAGTGAGGGAGGGAGGGCTGGGGCTCCTTCCCCCTCCCAGGCTTACACAGGTGCAACTGGCCATGAGTAAGAGCCAGAGGCCTGAGAGTCAGAGAGAGGGCAGGCTTTCCTGTATTTTTAGAGTCTGGACTCAAACCCAGGACTCCTGCTTGCCAGCACCACTTGCTTCTGCCTGTGAGCCTGCTGTCTGGAATAGCCCATCAGCCAGCATGGTCCCTCTGGGTCTGAGCCCCTGAAGGCAGAAACAGCCTCAGCCACTGTAAAAGGTAGAGAAGGTCGGACAGTGGCAGGTGCAGAGTCCCTCTGCTTGGGCTGCATTTTGAGGCCACCCAGTGGGTGCAGGGAGTCCTGGGCTGGGGACCTGGGTGGTGCTGTCTAGCCCCCACTATGCTCTGAGCCTTTCAGCAAATCCCTTCCTCTCCAGGAGCCATCTCCTTGGCTACAGGATGGGCATGACCTCTGGGGACTTTCTGGCTCAGTTCTCCTCTAGGATTTGAACTCCTAAACAGCCCTACAGCCCAGCCAGAATACTGTAGGATGGGCTGTTTCTCTCATCCTTGGTCTAGAATGTGCCCCTTTAGAAGGTGGGCCCTAGGGGATGAGGCCAGTCTGACAAGGTCGCCAGGGTCACCATTTGGGCTCCACTCTTTAAAGGTGATTTCAGGACTGAGGTGGTATCCAAGATACCCAGAGCCCCCTGCCCCAGCCAGGGACCCAGCAGTTCTCACAGGGTCTCTTCCCCACATTCAGGTCCCCATCCACTCCCCAGCTCCAGGCTCTCTCTCCAGAGGCAGGAAGGTTCCAGAGAATTCAAATCCCTGCTCAATATAGGCTGGCTGGCCCCAGCAGTAGGCCAGGGGCATTGTCATCCTCAGGAAGGGTGGCAGCTGTGAGCAGTTGCCCGTGCTGGGTGGTATCAGGGAGCCTGGGCTCCAGCTGCCGGGAATGACAGGGAGGGGTCCCCTAGGGGTTTGAATGGCTTATGGGCCATTGGCTGATTACTCAAAGACCCGCCCAGATTTGGTGGGGGGGTGTGATTTTCAGCTTGCCGGGAACCCTGGTTCCCCTAGAAACTTGAGAGGGCTTTTCACCTTGAGTTCTCTGAATCTGCCAGTGTAGACCCCCTCTGGGTGTGACAAAAGGGAAAACTGGGGTGGGGGATATCTTAAGCCTGGAGGATCCAAATCCCAGGGCTGGAGCCCAGAGGTCTGAGAGTTAACAAACTCTGGGCACTTTGCAGAGGCTGATGGGCACCCTGTTCTTCCTCTCCATCCAGACTGGCTGGGCCAGTCCTGGGCAGGAAGATGGCATAGTCCCCATGGTGGCCCCCTTCTCAGGGGGTTCTTTCTGCTGCACAGGTTCCTTAAGCGGAGTTTAGGATTTGCCCCCCACCCCTTCCTCTGTCTCATTTGCTCCTGCTGTGAACTTTCTGCCCCTCCGGTGAGGGTGGGGCTATGGAGAAAGAATGACTTTGGAAGGGATAGAAGCTGTTGAGTGGCCATTTAGACTCTGGGCCGCAGATAAGGTGAGCGTTACCTTCAGAGAAGAACCCTGTGCTCATCTCAGAGTCCACAAATCTCATAGAACTCAAGGGGGTGAGTGGACCTGGGGAAAAATAATATATCTTCACTTTCACTCATGTTTCCCTGAAACTGAGCATTTCCTTTCAATTATGAACATGGGCAGCAAATCACAGTACTATTAGCAGTACTCGAGACTTTGCCATCAGTAAACCTAAGCAGGTCTTTTCATTTCACCTAAAAATTGCAGCAGATTCTTGAAATGATGATAGCTATAAGATCCATTGCTCGGAAGATCATGAATTTCATGTGTTAATAAAAAAGCATTTGTATCGATCTATTACAGATTTGTTTCTTAAAAATATTTAGAGGCAGCCGTGCACAGTGGCTCACTCCTGTAATCCTAGCACTCTGGGAGGCTGAGGTGGGTGGATTGCTTGAGCTCACGAGTTCAAAAGAGAGACCCCATCTATAAAAACAAAAAATCAGGTGTTGTGGCAGGCACCTGTAGTCCTAGCTACTTAGGAGGCTGAAGCAAGAGAATCGCTTAAGCCCAGAAGTTTGAAGTTGCTGTGAGTTATGGTGCCATGGCATTTTACTAAAGGTGACAAAAATGAAACTCTGTCGCTTAAAAAAAATATTTTGAGGCTAGGTGGAGTGGCTCATGACTGTAATCATAGCACAATGGGAGGCTGAGGTAGGAGGATCGCTGGCAGCCAGGAGTTCAAGACCATACTGATCATAGCATAGCAAGACTCTGTTTGAACAACAACAAAAAAAACAAATTAAAAATTAGGAAGGTTTAGTGGTGCACATCTGTTTTCTCAGCTATTTGGGAAGTTAAGGCCAGGAGTTTGAGGGTACAGGGAGCTATGATGATGCCACTGCTCTTTAGCCCAGGCAACAGAGTGAAACCCTGTCTCAAACAAAATTTTTTTTGATAACTATATTTCAACATAATTGGTTTCCTTTTTAATCCTATGTATTTTATGCATTTAAATAGGGTCTAGGGATCTCACTAGGCTACTAAAGGGGTGGGTGAAAGGTGAGAAACCCCTGCAAGGGACTTGGTGCTGGGCTTTGGTGTCAGGCCAACCTGAAGCAGGGTGCCCACTGGCCTCGAGCCCACTTCAGTCACAGGTCAGTAGGGAGCAGACCCACCACCTAGGATTCCTACAAGGATCTGTATGCCCAAAGTCGAAGACCAGGTATCCAGTAAGAGCTGACTAAACACAGGAATGTTTAGCATGAAGTTTCTCAAGACTTTCAGGGAGGCAGAGAGGATGAGAAGAAAGACTGGGTCCAGACGAAGCAGCAGGTGTTGCTAGAAGCTCCTGCCTGTGCAAGGCTGGGCAGAGGACGCAGTGAGGCTTGATGAGATCATTGTGGCTGTGAGCCCACATGTGTGTGTGGAGTTTCTGTGGAGCTAGGGACACAGTGGCACTTAGGGGCAACCAGAGCAGGGCTGTCATCAGAAAAGCAGGCAGACCTAGGACCAGCCCCTAGACCTCAGGTCTGAGTCAGCTATCCCAGTCTGTCTGGCCAGTGGAATTTGTTCAGAGTCCAAGGATGCTCACTAGAAGTGCAATGAATGAGGGAATGAAGATAGGCAGGAGCAAATGAATGAAACGTGTTATGCTCTGAATTGCCCCAAGAATAACAGTGGGGAGGAAGCTTGTTCTTTAGTAACTCAGGGAGACCACCAAGCAGACACTCTGAATCCCATGGGAGCAACCAGCCTGCCCCCTTTGCTCTCAGCCCCTTCCCCAGGCCATGGCAGTGCTGTGGGGCTGTCTACTCTGCCCTCAGCAGGCTGAGTTGGCCTTCATTCCCATCCCCTGCTGTTCACACCATCTCTCAGAACCAGGGTTTCCTTGCCACTCCCAGCTGCCCCTCTGCTTGCTACCTCCTGCCACCTGCCTTTCCCCAGATCACCCACTTGGCTGTTGAATACCTTTCCCAGAGGGCTCAGCAGGGCCCGATAGGTATCCTTAGCACAGGGGTCCTCATTCTGCCCTCCCTCTGTTCTTCCTGGGCCCTTGAGCTCTGGCACTCGTCCTGCTCCAGCTACACCTGCCTAATGGAGCCACACTGCACTTAGACTCTAATATTCAGAGGCCAGATCCTCTGCCTGATACTCAGAGTGACCTCCATGCTTCTGTGCTCCTGTCCAAGTTCAAACTTGCAAACCACTCAGATTGCCCAGGTCGCCTTGCCCTCCGTCAAAGTGACAAAGTCTCTGCAAGAGGGTGCAGGGCCTTGTCTCCAGAGGCCTTTGCAAATGAGCCATCTGAGTGTGGTGTCCAGTGCTTAAGATGAGCAAGGGGCTCACTGAACTACATCTGGGACTGGTATCATCCACGACTTAAGTGCAGTCCATGGGGCATAGGAGACATGGATTGTGCAAGGGTCACTCTGGGAATTGGCAGGCTAAAGTGCTTGGAGCCATACCTCTGGAGGATAGCCAGAGCAGAACAAGAAATCCTGTTTTGTCTCAGCAGGTCTTCCAACCTACTGTGTGACATTGGGTCATTAAGCCTCAGTACCCTGTATGGAAAAGAGGAGTATCCACCTCACGGGGTGGGTGGATAAGGATAGGGTCTGATGAGGTAATGCATGTAAAGCGCTTCCAGAAGTTAGTGTAAATGAAGGTGTCAGTCTTGGGAGACTGCTGGTTGATGGCAAGAGCAGCAGGTGTCATATCAGGAGCTCCTGGTTCTAGCCATGCTGGATGAATGACTTTGGGCAACAGACTATCTCTGTGGGCCTCAGCGCCCCCAGTGTGAAATGAGCAGTTGGAGACAGCTCTCACTAAGGTGCTTCTTCCATGAAGATTTTCTGATTGAAACGACCCCCCCATGGGTTCTCGGGGTGGGACAGAGGAAAGGGCTGGTGGCAGAGACAGCGTTTCTCCCTCCCATCCCCGCTCCTCATACAGACTGCTGAGGAAACCTGGCCAGACACTGCGCTCTGTGACCCCTTGGCATTCCCAGCTCAGTAAGCCTGGGGGCTGGGGAAGCTGTCGTTTAGAATCCTTGCTTGTGGTTAACCCTCAAGGCACCCTCTCTTTAAGGAGCCTAATTAGATTTTATCCCCCACTCAGCTGTGCCCATGTCCCCAGGTCAGTGCCATCACCGGGAACACCAGGATTTCAGGACAATTGCTTATTTATGGCACTGTCTGCCTTGGCGAAGCCCAGCGGGCAGTGAGCAAGTAAGTGATCCCTGCTCAGCCTCGCACCTGATGGCAAGAATCCTCATTATTTTTATAAGTCTCCAGCCCATGTCCTGATGAAGGGAAAGATGTGGGCTTGGAGTCCAAGCTGACAGCTCTGGGGACTTTCTAGGCCTTAGGAGCCTTCACTTCCTCATCCATAAAGGAAATGATAGTATCACTTACTTTGCAGAGTCCTTTGGAGGATCAAGTGAGATCATTATAAGTGAATGCTCATAACACGGCACCTGGCATTATCATGACAGCTCAATAAACACTGATCCTGCCTCTGTCCTCCCCACAGGCCTCCCCAAGTCTACCCTGGCCCCTAGCCCCACCCCAGAAGTCAGGGCTTCATTTCTGTGTTCTGCATGGCAAGCCCAGACACGTGATTGGTGTGGCTGTTCACCTCCTGTCTAAGTGCTGATGGGATCATTGAACCTCACCAGACTAGAGTCCTTGATGGAGGGCAGCCATCAGTTTCTGTGCCTTGGATCAAGCCCAGGGCTGGCACTGGAGGTGCCTGGGGAGAGCAGGAAGGAAGGAACCGGCCGTGCAGCCTATCAAGTGCTTTCCCCACATCTTCAGCTTCCATCCTCCTGGCAGGGACCCTGAGTAAGCTCTGAGAGTCCCCATCTCCCAGAGGAGGAGCCTGGCTCAGGTTCCCGGCTGAGGGAGCCCTTGCTCAGAACACAGGCGCCCAGTGAGGCTCTGCCCTGGACCACAGCGCCCTCGCCTGGCCAGGGTGTACACAGACTTTTCTCAGCTCTGCAGGAGCCCAGACCTTCCTTGGCTTCCCCCGCTGTGGGCTTCTCCATCACTCTGCCCACCTGCCCCCTTTCTGTCCCTCCAGAAAGCATGCCCAGGGGCTAGGGCAGTGGGAGTAGAAGGAGTGATTTATGAACTGAGCTGTTCTTCTTAATCAGAGAACCCCTCCTGGGCCCCACTCCACGCAGATGGGGCCCAGCCGCCATCTGGGCAAGAGGAGGGGCGAGATTAATAAAGCTGTCTGGCCTGGGCAGGGCCTGCTGAGGAGAGCCCTGAGGCACGGCTTGACCTCGGCCTCCTCTCTGCCCCTCTCTGGGCCCTGGGGCCCCCATCTGTCAAAGAATGGCAGGACCCAGCCATCCCCCAAGATCCTCCAGCCGTCTCAGAGGAGGAGCCTAGACAGCTCCCTGGGACTCTGTGCCTGATGGCCTGGTTCGGGGCAGAGAAGTAGTGGTTTATAGACTTTGGGGACTGAAGCATAGCGCTTCCTCTCTCTGGTGCCACACCCCATGGGCAGGTGTCACTCTAGTTGGGGTCCTGCAGACTTGGGGCTGACTCACAGCCATGTCTTGCTAACTATGTGAGTGAATTCAAGCCAGTTATGTCAGTTTCCTCATCTGTAAAATGGGGTTAATGGTGCCCACTTCCTAAGTAAAGTTTAAAGAAGAGGATGCAGGAGAAATGCATACCAGAGTCTGTTACATATGTAGATAAACACGAAAGTTTTGAAACAGACTGTGTTTTGGTCCATTATTTCACTTCCAAGGAACACAGTCAACAGAATCCTTTCTGATTCACCTGTCAACTTGGTCTGCTTATCATTGGTGTTGTTGGTGTTGCTAGGAGAGCTTCATTTGTTTCTGTGCTGGAGATTTTATGTTTCTTGATTTTTGCACATCTCACAGCTTTCATAATGACCCATGTAGTAAATGCCTAATCCTGTTGGTTATTATTAGTGTCAGTTATCAGAACAATTAATCTGAGTTTGGAGTTGTTTAGGGGGAAGATGTTTGTATCCACATTGACCATGGTTCTCCCCTACTCTCCCTACATTCATAACTGGTGACAGCCACATATTTCCAGGGGTAATGGTGCTGGTAACAGTCTTCCCATAGTCGTGCTACTGTGAATTCTTACCATCACCTTTGGCTTCAGACCATCACAGTTTTCAGAGGAGAGACCAGCATCCTAGGAGGGCAGTGACTTTCCCAGGGTCTCAAGGTAGCTGATTAAGGACATGCGGAAGCTGCAGTGGGCAGGTGGGGGGTGGTGTTTGAACATGGCAGGCATCCCTGGGTATCCTCTTCCAGGACAAACAGGAGTCCGTCAGTGGGGTGAGGGCGTGAAGGGGACAGTAAGAGAGGGAAAGCAGGTTTGTTTGGGAGGGGTGGCTCTATAGAAGAATGAGTCCACTTCAGGGCGGGCTCCTGCATCCAGAGGGGCTGGTGAGGAGGAGAGCCCTTCCTCTTTGTCATTGGGTTGTTCTCTGTGTCACCCCTGCCTCTCATCCCAGCCTCACTATCCACAGGAAGATAAGCCACAGCCTGAGGGGTCGGGATGGGTGGTGATGGGGGGACCAGGCTGGGTCCGGGCAGGGCAGGGAGGGAGGCAGGAGGAAACCACAGCCCCTCCCTTCTTCCCCAAGCCCAGGGACGGCCATGGGGCACAGCCTGTGGACTCTACCTTCATCCCTGAGGCCAGAGACAAGCTCTGAGGAAGGAGTCTGCACTGGCTTCATCATCTTGCCGCGTGGACTATTCCTGGATGTGGCCCCAGCCCTGAGCTCCTGGGTCCTTGCTAGACCCAGGGGGCTTCTTCCCCAGCTGTCCACCCTGCTGGGAGTGTCCTACCCAGGAGGGGGCAGAGTACACAGCATCTCCCCTTATCCCCAGTGCAGATTTGGGGTATTCATGACTGTACAGACCATAGTGGCCTTAGCTTCTATCCTGCTCCTCCCCCCCCCCCCACTCCCAGCAAAGCTTTCGTGATTTCTTGCCTGAAGTTACAGAAAAGCTTAGAATCTCTGGAGTGTACTTGGTGTTGCCCCTTTTGTCGCTAAGCTTTGGTTTCCTTCTGTCAACAGGGCAGCAGCCCACCAAGCAGGGCTGACGGAGGGTTCTGTGTAATCACACGGAAGGACAAAGCACTTTCCATGGAAGCTGCTTTTGATTCTGACCCCTAAGTCTGATCCCCAGCCCCATCACTTACCAGCAGTGTGAGGTTGGGCAAGTCAATTCCCTCTCTTGGACTGAGTTTCCCCAATGTAAAATGGGGAATATAGTAAGGTGTTTGCTTCTGGAGGTTGTTCTTATTTAGTGAGCTCATGTGTAAGCCCTGTACACGCAGTACCAAAGGTGGGGCACCAGAAGAGGCAGTTGAAGAGCCTGCAAAGGTGTGTGTTAGGCCAGATGGGGTGCCAGCTCCTGGGGCCACAGCAAGCTCTTCGGATGGGGGGGGCCCTTCTCCTGCCTTTTCATCTGCCCACCTTCACCTCCACTCTTTAAGACTCATCTTTACCTCCCTCTTGTCCACTGCCCCCGGGGGAGTTTGGCCAGTGGAATCACTTCTTCCCCTCATGGGTTACCCAGTCCTATTGTAATCTGCTTCCTTATGTCCTCCAACCTCCTACCACCCCCAAAACCCACCTGTGCACATGTGCTTATCTGCATCTATACTACCTGTCCCGGCACAGGAGGAGCTCAACGTACATACATCTTTGGGTTCCTGGGTCCTGGGTAAATGGGTAAATAGGTAGACATATGGAGCGAGGGAAGGAGGGATTAATCGGTGAAAAGATGGATGGGTACATGGATGGATGAAGGGAAAGCGGGACAGAGGGAGGGATGGATGGCTGGCTGGCTGGCTGGCTGGATGGATGGATGGGAGGGTAGGTGGGTGGGTGGATAGAGGGATGTGTGGGTAGGTCGATGGATAGTTGGATGGATGAATGGATATAAAGATGGATGCATGGGTGAGTGGATGGATGGATGAGT
>CAUYON010042141.1:0-13551 GCA_963573935.1 Arctocebus calabarensis
TTCTGTCTCAAAAAGGAAAAAATGCATTACAGACCCAATCTGTTAGTCTTTCCTCTTTCCTCATGAAATGCTTCAAATATCTGGAAATTGGAACTACTTTTCTCATTTTTTAAAACACTTACAATTGCTAAAATGTGGAAACAACCTAAATGTCCTTCCAGATGGAAGCCTAAATGCTAAAATTTACATTTTAGCAATTTACAATTGCTAAAATGTGGAAACAGCCTAAATGTCAACCCAGAAATGGATTGGTAAGCTAGGGTACATGTATACCATGGAATATTACTCAGCTATCAAAAACAATGGCGACTTTGCAGTGTTTGTACTAACTTGGATGGAGGTGGAGCACATCATTCTTAGTGGAACATCACAGGAATGGAGAAGCATGACTCCTATGTATTCAACTTTGATTTGAGGACAATTAGTGGCAATTAATGACACGGTGCAGAATGGGGGAAGGAGAGAGCAGACAGAGAGAGAAGGAGGGAGAGGGTGAGGAAAGAAAACCAAAGAAAAAGAATAACAAAGTGACTAATTCTCACATAAATTGGATTCAACTTTGACCAAAGTACATTGCTTAAACATTACTTTTTAATTCAACTTGTTAATATGTTGTTTAGGTTGCTGCATCCTCACTTATAAGTGAAATACGTTTGTAATTTCCCTTTATAACAATATATTTTCTCCACTTTCAATATCAGGTGTATCCAGATCAAGTAGAATGATTTTGAAATATTTCTTCTTTTTCTATTGTCTATAAGATTTGTCATGATCTGGTTTTTGAAACTCTTTTACTTTTATTTATATAATATTGTCTATTTTTTGAGACTAAAAAAAAAATAAAGAGTTAACTGATGACTTCTTACTGAGCCTCAGAGCCAAAGCACTCTATAATATCTTATTTGACAGTGTGAACGTACTTTCTTGGCATTATTATTACTAATATTGCTTAATAGTTCGAGGCAGTATTTGTCTGTTTTCTTTTCTGAATGTATTTATCTTCGTTCATTCTTTACATGGTTTTTGTTTCTAGTCCTTATGTTAAACATTGTTATTGGTGTTAAATTTTAAGCCTTTTAAATTCTGTGAAGGCAAAAAGTGGAAACCTAATTAGCACATTTATATGTAAAAATAAAAAAAATATTTCTTAAATTTCTGTTAATCACTGGGGCAAGCATAACATTTTTCTTACCTGCTTCTTCCAATATCAAAAGGATAGGACCTTCAGGTAGACTTTGGTTAGAAGATAAGCAATAATTTAACTACTGATGGAAGTAAGAACTCTAAGGAATAAAATACTTCTAGAAAAATTTACATTTAAAGCATCAGTATGACAAAACATATTTGCATCTGCATGCAAAAACAACCAATTTCATATGGGCCCTTGTATTCACGAAAGAATCACCATCCAGGGCTTCCCACTGTTGCTCCAAGAGAGCTAGAAATAAAAGTACTTTTCTAAGTATACAGAAATTTTAAAAAAAATGTTGTAAGTGTCAGTTTAGCTGAAGCAAGGCATTGTCAATTGGTAATTGTTTTTAAAAATTAAAACAAGTTCAGCATGTAGGTTATTAACCTCGGATATGTTCTACACTGTCAAGACTATTAACCATCTGTTCTTGGATCTAAAGATTATTTTTTTTTCTAGATCACCCTCATTCTCACATAATTTCATCACATTTAAAGGCATAAAAACTGTAAAAGTAACACCTTCCACCTTATTTTTAATGAAGAATTCCTAATGAAACACTGCGCTCTGAGACAGAGAAAGAAACCAAATGCCATTAATATACTTAACTTGTTTTTATGCCAGTTCTGAGTGGTTTCTGGCTATGTATATAAAAGATATCTGGAAGAAAAATAGCAAATATCAGGGATTTAGCTAAGTCTACTTTGAGAATTATGTTATATAAAATAAATGTTTAAAAATATTTTTCTTTGGTATTTTTATTTAGAAAGAAGTAAACTTTTTTACTAAAAATTTTACATTTTACTAAAAAAAGTTCACTTCTTTCTAAATAAAAATACCAAAGAAAAAGTTTAATGTTTTAAAAATATCTAAGGCCAGTAAACAGTCCTAAAGTAAAGAGAACTTGGATGCCACTGCTGTTACATAAAATACTACATTTTGTTTTATGGAGTCACTTCACTGACATTATAAGAACAGGATCTTTGTTTAGGATTGAATCTTCTTTTTCCTTGAATAACGTTGAATGGTCTGAGATATCTGAATGGTCTGATATCTGCCTGTCTTGTGACCACAGCTTGTGTTGCAATGCAACTAGTGAGGCTTAGAGATACTCTCACTGTGTGTGAAAGAGCCACCCCTCTGTGTGAAGCTCTGGAGTTATCAAGACTTTGTCTTTATGTCATTAAATTGGGAAGCCATAAGACTTCCAGTTGCATTTTTGCATGTTAATGAAATATATTTCACACTTAGAAGATATTATTTATGCAAACCTTATTACAAATAACTACTTTGATTAGTCAATCAACTGATTTGTAGTAGATTTTTATATTTTAGATAAGGGCATATGTGTGGGCCTATTCATGAGACCTTCTATATAAAGTGAAATTCAACGGAGCAGTTCCTTATTGGGCCTCCACTCAATTGACCTCATCGTTAGCATCTGTTATCTTTGTGTTTGTGTTTGGCCTGTGGGTGTCCCTTTCTTTCTTTCTTTCTTTTTTTTTTTTTTTAACTTTATCACCCTGGGCAGTGTCCTGGTGTCACAGCTCACAGCAACCTCCATCTCCTGGACTTACGCAATTTTCTTGCCTCAGCCTCCCGAGTAGCAGGGACTACAGGCACCTGCCACAGTGCCCGGCTATTTTTTTGTTGTAGTTTGTCTGGGGCTGGGTTTGAACCTGCCACCCTTGATATATGGGGCAGGCACCCTACTCACTGAGCCACAGGCGCCACCCAGGTGTACCTTTCTTAACATGGTAGCAGAAAAAGAAAGTCAGCACCCCAGAAATACAGCATAGGTCAGAAAAACCAATAGCTCCAGAGGTTTACATTGGGATTGCAAAGCATGTGGCCACAGGAAGGGAGTTCCATGACAGGTCTCAGGAGTCCAGTAGAAAACACACACACGTAGACATCTGTGAGGCCAGGAGGGAGGTCCTCAAAAAACATCCTGAATGGTCACCAGGGAAGGGAAGTCTGATCCCACAGGAACACAGCACAGATGCAGACTAAGTGAGGATGGCATTGAAGAGAGGAAATCAAACTAGAACCCCAGCTGTGCGAATTGAAGCACCTGGGGTAGGAGACTGGGTCTCTGGATTATATACATAAAAATACCCCTCTCAGAGCGTCTTGTACGCCATGCAGGGGTTACGTGTGTTCTGAGACACAGTTATCAAGGAGATGATTCTGTACACCAACTTGCTACCACTAACCTCTAAGCAGACTGACATTAAGGAAGACCTGGGTAAAAGGTAGATGCCCAGTGGTCAGGCCTCAGACACTTCCAAGATGAGCCTAACAGAAGTGTAACTTGGTATCTGTTGTGTCCATGACTTCTGGGGAGAAGTGAATTCAGGCCCATTATGGATGGAGAAAACAGGGCAGAGACCTATTACAGTGCTGTCTTAGCATCCAAAGCTGCTAACATACCTAGAGCCTTAAGTCTGGTGGTTCTTAATGTGAGAGGTAGTAAGCTTTAGGGGAAATCAGCAGGTTAGTTACTTGTTGTGGTTCTAACTAATCTCACAGTAGTTTGGGACCCCAAACATTAGATTGTTGAGGGTTTTTTTGTTTGTTTTTTTACATTTTAGTCCTTTTACTTCTAATTTTTAAAACTAGTTTTCAAGATCAACATAGTTCACAGCAAGTTAATGCGTACATGTTTCTTGACAACTGATAATTTTTTGCCTCCCAGTTTCTCTGTGATTTCCATACCCACTTAACCACTCAGTCTTATGCAACAGAACATTTGTGCATGTCATGGCATATACTCTAGGATCTTGAAACACAAAGGTGAGTAGAGGTCATAGTGCTTCATTCACAGAATCATAGTTCAATGGGATAGGTGCAGGAATGAAGTAGGTATAAAGTGATATAAGGACACAGAATCAAGAGATGAACTCGGAATGGGATTGTGCAAGGCTGCTCAGATGTGCTGTCTGAACTTCAGCAATACCAAAGGGCTTCTACTGAGACTGTCCTTACCCTGTATGGCTCTCTCCTTTGTCTTCTTTCTCTTAACCAATACTTCCATATATTTCCTTACACTTCCTGGACATGTTGTGCCCTCTGATAAGTCTGCCAGAATCCTCTCTCCCTCCCAGTCTGGCCTAGACACTCTTCCTCCTTGTGCACACTTCTGTCATTGTCCTAGCTAGAGTGGTTGTAATTATCTGCTTGTCTCTCTATAGACTAAGCACTCGTCTCACTGACAGCAATGACTGTTGAACTCACCATTATGTCTTCAATGCTGACAGTAACAGCACGAACACTCAGAGGTGAAGCTGGAAAGATAGTTGGGCCGTGCAGTGAATGACTCTTTATGTCATCCTGGCTTGAATTCCACAGCCAGTGGGAAATGTGGATACAGTGACAGTTTTTAATAGGGGACTAGTGAAATCATTTGGATTTTAGAAAGGAAAGTCTAATGACATGCATACAATTAAGACAATATATTAGGGATAGGAATTTCACTTAAAAATTTGAGCACAAAAGTGAGAGATCACCAAAGGTCTGAGCCACATTGCAAATGTGAAAATAGAGAAGAAAGAGTTTACAATTTGTGTGTGAGAGTATGAGGGAGAGAAGTGTGAAGAAATGACTAAGTGTGGATCTGTTTCTTAGGATTGAATGAAAATTAGAGTATTTGAGCTCATCAGGTCTAATACTTACTGATATAGGTTGGATGTTTGCTCCTCTAAATCTTATGTTGAAATTCATCCCCATTGTTGGAGATGGGGCCTAATGGGAGGTGTTTGGGTTGTGGGCATGGATCCTTCATGAATAACAGGTCAAGGCCCTCCCTGAGACAGGAGGTGAGTAAACTCTATTAGTGCCTGTGCATGCAAGCTGGTTGTGAAAAAGACCCTGGCACTTCTGCGCTCGCTCGCTCTCTCTCTCTCTCTCTCTTTCTCTCTCTTGCTTCCTCTCTTGCCATGTGATCTCTGCACACACAAGCTCCCCGCCTCCACCCGCCAGGAGTGAACGCTGCCTGAGGCTTTCACCAGATGCCCAGTCATCCAGCCAGCAGAACTGCACCAAGTAAAACTCTTCTTTTTACAAATTACCCAGTCTCAGGTATTCCATTACAGCAACACAAACAGACTACAATGCTCATTTTTAAACAAAGCTAACTCCTTACAACTTATCATTGCAGCTATGCTATGGACTGAAAATGTGAAGCAATGTAAATGTTCAGTTCATCACCTCTTTCATCTTCTGAATTAACAAGGGAGCCCAACCCCATTGCCTCCAAATTCTGTTGTATCTGAGAGCAGCAAAAACAGATGAATTCTGCTTACCCCCCAGAATCATATAGGAAAAGCTTGTTGCCTTTCTATTTTCTAATAATGTGTTTATGTATGGGTGAAACTTTTATCTATGTCTTAACAAATTTTTAGCATAACATTTGTCTTCATAAATATTTCAAATAAATAGATTGTTTCCCTAACCTGATCAATTTGACTGGGTCAAAGTAATTTTCCCCAAAACACATAAAAAATTACAATAAATATGTTTGGAAATAGCTAATTACATTTTTAAGTAGTTCAGTCACTTAAAAACTGATAGAATTATAAAAATACTTAAATAGTTGCCTGCTATGTACATGTATTTCTAATGATACTGTTTGCATAATTTTATATTTTTATACAGATCTTTTCTTCAAACCTTGATGAAGCGTACTTCTTTACCCCCCACCTCTAACCCACTCACCACCTGGCAATTCACATTCTCTTCTTAAGGAACTCTGCAACCTTAAGGCTATTGGTTAATACAGTTGTAAGGATATACATGAATTTCACTCTTAAGTAAAAGTTTTATTACATTTTTATACAATAATACAAATATAAAATTAATTTTTAAGTCTATAGAATACTGTTAAAGGAAATTGTCTGAAGACTCTAAGCTGATTATTAAAATCCCCTTTAAACATTCATTGGTGGATTAGGGACCATGGATAAGAAGAATTAAGATTGCTACAGTAATTGAAGGGTCAAAAGAATATGGGACTGTGCATGATCTAGCAAAACATTCCTTATCTGTGCTAAACTATCATGTTTTCTCCAACATTAGGACACAAAGAGGAAATGTGGGGTGCACTAGCTGTTTATGGTTCTGGATCCTCAATAATACATATCTGAATAGTCAAAGTACTCGAGCCTCATTGATGCAGGCCTGGCTTGAGATTGCCCGCAGCATGTCTGACCAAGATAGTAACAGAAGGGAAACTTGCTTTAGTCCCTTCTGTCGTCAGACCACTTCTTTCCCCTCTTCAGGTTAATATCTCTAGGTCTGAAGCCTGACAGAAAAATGTTGGTCTTGCTGTTCTTTCTCCCTCACAACCGACCAGAAGTTATCCTGGAGCACTAGGACTTTTTTCCAGACTGTGTCCATGTCTGTTCTTCAAAGAGTAGACAGAGTGGGTGAGTCAGACTCCTTTGAGGGAGTCAGACTCCTTTGTTTTTGTTTTCTTTTATTCGACAAGTATTTTTGAATTGTCAGTATTAGGAGCTACAGTACTAAGCTTACGTGTGTGTGTTTTAAAACAGGTCTGTCTCGTAAAGGTCACAATTTGACAAACAGTCCCTAAATGAGAATCACAAGGGCACGTATTGAATCACCAAACATTTATTGAAGAGCTTTACTTAGCCAGGAACTGTATTGGCATTAGAAATTCAAAGATAAACAAGAGAAACCTCATGCTTAAAGAAACATTGATGACAAATTCTGTAAGATCAGTAGTTTCAGGAATCTGGGTAGCACAGAAGCAGGATGAGTTCAAACAGGCACAAGATCTTGCCTTAGTTGGTTTCATTCCCCAGAGAGCAGAGCCTGAAGTGCAGGGCAGAAGGCAGGTATTTTATGTGGGTGGCAATCCCAGGGAACAGGGGACTTCATGACAAGTGAGGAGACAAAGCCAATATAAAGGTATTTTATTGAGAGCAGAGGGGCCGCTAGTCCTTGGTACCCTTTTAAGAGTTGTGCAGACAGATGACTTGAATTATTTTCCTGAAGGACAAAAGGAAGAAACGTTTGCCCATTCGCTCCTGTCTCCTATTGAGAGCTGGATATTTAACTCTGAAATTAACTCTGCAGAGGCCTCCTCTTACCTTGGGCACTGGAGATGCTCTTAAGCGGAAAGCAGGAAGGCACAGCACACTTAAGGCAGGGTGAACGGAAGCCCTTACGAAACTGAGCGTGCAGTACCCGCTGGAGTCTGAGGAGCTGGCAGGAGGCACTGGGTGTGGCGCCTCCGACATTCCTTTAAATCTGATAGACCTTCCCACACACAGGTGAGAAAAGGCATGCTGGACAAACAGATTCACAAGGGCAAACGCATGAGGGGAAAGAGCGTATATTGATTGGAGAAAGAGCAAGAAAGCTGTTGCCTTCTCCAACTCTGCCTAACAGTCAGTTCGGAAGGGATAGATGTGGAAGAGTGTAGGAGTGCAGAAAAGAAGGTTAGACTTCTAATAGAGAGAGTAGGACTTATCTCCCTGATGAGAAGTTCCTGAAATACCTTCTAAAACTTGTATGTTAGAAGAATAATATTGATCTCTGCTTAGGGGCAACAAAACTAAAGAGCCAGGAAGACTATTTCGATAACTAATGATGCAGATAAAAAAAATAATGTTATCTTGAACCAAAACATGAAGCCTAAGATATATAAGATATGTAACCAAAAAGATTTAACTAATTAAAGATGAAAGGCGAAAAAAGAAAAAAACTGATATTGATGTGTTTTGGTTTATTCTTTTTTTTTAATCCTTATCCCTTCTAAGTGTGGGTAAACTCTAGAAATGCTTATACTAAATGATTCTGGATAGTCATACTTGTTTCTTTGATTAAACAAAGTCTTATTTAATTATAAATACATAACCATATTATGAAAACATATTAGGAAAAACTTTAAAAGTAAAAAGAATATTTTTCTGAAGCGGGAAAGAGCTGGTTTAATTCTCCGCTGACAATATGCTTTGTGATTTGCTGTTGGTATTTGTGTCCAGACCCACATTTTACTAGTTGGAAAATTTTTTTCTTTCTAATTAATGCTATCATGAGCAATAGTTTTACTCTTTAGCTTTTCCAGTCTTGGGAATCCATGACTAATCCAAATAATCCTGTGTGACGATTTTCTAAAAGCACTTCTAAACGTTCAATCCACATAGCCACTGTGTAGTAGCACAAATAAGAAAACGCCATCAAATTGGAGAAAAGTCTACAATTTGTTCCCCTATAAATGTGGTCTTAGCTCAAGAAAAAGGTGGCTATTTATAGTTTTCAGACTCAAACTTCCCTCAATGAAAACAGAGTAAGAATAGTAACTGAAGGATTGTGGCAGCAGCAGTTAACTCTCAGACATAAAGGTCATCCTGATAAAAGGTTCTCGGCATCTATTGCCTCAATCTGAAAGTTGACCTTCTTTGTAAGAGATGAAAGCAAAATAACTGTAAAGGATCTGTTGCAAATTTGGAATGTATTGAAATACATTGACGTGAAGTCACCTTCGCTTAAATAAGAGACAAGAAAGAGAAAAACAGACTTCTATCTCTAGAGGTTAGTCTTTGGTGAAATCTTAGGTCTCATAATTGCTGGGATAAATGAATCCGTGACCATTTCATGTAGAATAATTGCCACTTGGGGATATGGTATAAACATAAGTATGTACTATATGCTAATTTAAAACAAACACAGAGAGAATTGCCTACTGAATCCCAGCAGAAGGTGGTACAGTGATTCTTAGAGTTAATGAAATATCATAGTTAAAAATACACTTTGTTGAAAAGAAAGGGTATGCAAAAATGGGATGACTTTGTTATTCATATCAAAGAGGACTCTTCTAGGATTTTGAGAGAGACCTGGAATTAAGAAAAAACTGTCAGTTATAAATCAGATACGGACAAGTAAGATGTCAGATGAAATACAAATGCCACCATCACTTAATAGTTCTGAAATAGTAGTATTTACTACTGGCACCGGCACATTTTGCTAGTTAATTAGTATTTTGTTAGTCTTAATTTCTAGCTAAATTCCATAGTAGAATGGAAGATATACTATTGAAAAATTATTATTTACAAAAAAAACTTCACTTTTTCCTTGAAGAATGATATACAGACATCCCTTGGTAGCCATAGGAAGTGGATTCTAGGACCTCCCTTGGGTACCAAAATCCTTGGATGCTAAAGTCCTTATTATAATAATGGCTTAGTATTTGTATATGACTTATGCATGTCCTCCCATATACCATAAATCATCTCTAGATTACTTATAATACTCAATACAATATAAATGTTATGTAAATAGTTGTTATCCTGTGTCACTTAGGGAATAACAGCAAGGAGAGAAAAGTCTGCATATGTAAAGTACAGACAGAATTTTCTTCTGAATATTTATTATCTGTGGTTGATTAAATCCACACATACTGAATCTATGGATATGGAGAGCCTCCTGTATTAATGTTGTAAGTAAAATAATGTTCCCTCCCTCTGTCCATCCCCCAATGATGTCCATGCCCTAATCTCTGAAAACTATAAATACTAGAAATAGCAAAAATCTATACATATTTTAAGAGATGATATCTATGTATGACTTTTTGATGTTGAATTGAGTTATGGTAGAAATGTGTAGCATGATGTGTGCAGCACCTCTTATAATTGCAGAAGTCAAATGTGACTTACATTCTTTTTTTGTTATTGGCGTATATTGACTATTACAATTGCAAAACATTTTTATCCTTTCTTTTAATGCGTATACATTTTGTCTCCCTCTGTATGTTTATGTTATGGAAAAGGAAATGAAATTTGCAGATGGAACTAAGGCCTATTGTGAGATGAGATGGTTCCAGGATTATCAAGGTGGTGTCAACGTAATCGCTAGGGTCCTTACCTTACGTGGGTCATTACACGAGTTTTGAGGTACTCAAAAATTAAGAGTCATAAAATCCTTACAGACAGAAACAAATGAAGGCCTCCCAGCAACACTGGTAAGCTGAGAAAGCTGACACTTTCATAGATGAATCAGAAAGGATGCTGTTGGCTGGGTTTCCTGGATGTGAAATTATGGACAATAACACAATTTGTCTCAAAACTTTCATAGTGACTCAGGTATAAAGAGGCAGGACATTCAGTGTTTACATGATGTCCTTGAGAAAGACTTGACTATACCATCCTGCTGGCTTTCAAGATGTAACCGGACATATACCCAGAAAAGTCGGCAGCCTCAGGAAACTAGAAAAGACTAGGAAATGGATTGTCCCCAATATCCTCCAGGAAAACATGTTGACACCTTGATATGATCCCAGTAGACCCAATCCAGAACTGTAAACATAAATTTCTATTGCTTTAAGGAACTACTTTTTTTTGTAATTTGTTAACAGCAGCAATAGTAAACTAATATAATTAATTTTAAAATCATAAAAGAAAATTGAGTGGGCATGCTATTAAAAGATTTTACCAAACTTTATAACAATATTTTTGCCAAATTAGATATCTAAAATTCATTACCACTTTGAAAACACGCTTTTTTTCAGTTGGTACATAATAGACATAAAATATTTTCATGAGGGGGCATGTGATAATTTGATACAGTCATATAACCAAATCAGGAGAATTAGGATATTCTTGCCTTAAATATGTATCATTTATTTATGCTAGAAACAGAATTATTCTCATCTAGCTATTTTAAAATGTACAGTAGAATAATAGTAATTATGGTCACCTTATTGATCTATTGAACCCCAGGTCTTATTTCTTCCATTGAATTGTATATCTGTGTCCAGTAAGCAGCCTCTCTCCATCCCCCTCTTTTTCCTATCTTTCCTGGTCTCTGGTAAGCACCAGTCTACTCTTCATCTTCATCTATGCGCTTCACTTATTTCAATTAACATAACGACCTCCAGTTCATTCATTGTGATGCAAATGGCAGGATTTTTTCTTTTTCTGGCTAAATAATATTCTCTAGTATGTATACACTATATTTTCTTCATCCATTCATCCTTGATGGGCACTTAGGTTGATTCCACATTTTGCCTACTGTGAAAAATGCAGCAATAAGCATGAGAAGGCAGATATCTTTTCAATATATTGATTTTCTTTTCAGTAACCAGTATTGGCATAGCTGGATTATATAGTAGTTCTACTTCTAGTTTTTTAAGGAGCATCCATACTGTTTTCCATATAGTTCCATACTTATTTTTTTTCTGAAAAATATGCAACGCTTCATGAATTTGTGTGTCATCCTTGCACAGGGGCCATGCTAATCTTCTCTGTATCGTTCCAATTTCAGTATATGTGCTACTGAACTGAGCACATAGTTCCATACTTATTTACATTTCTACCAACAGTGTGTGAGGGTTCCCTTTTCTCCATAAAGCAACTTTCAACTGCATGTATATTCTTTATAATTCCATAAAAAATGTTGGAAGCATCACATTTCCTGATTTAAAATTATATCACAAGTTATAGTAATCACGCAGTATGGTACTGACATAAAAACAGACACATAGACTAATGGAACAGAATGAAGACCCCAGAAAGAAATTTAAATATATAAAATCAACTAGTTTTCAATGAGGATACCAAGAAGACACAGTGGGGACAGAATAATCTTTTTAGTAAGTAGTGCAGGGAAAACTAGTGTTTCCACATGAAAAAGGAGAGAAATTGGACCCTTTATACCATACACAAAAATCAAATGTAAACTGATAGAAGACCTAATTCTAAGACCTAAAACTATAAAACTCCTATAAGAAATGGAAGAAAAGCTGCTTGACATTGGCCGTGACAATGACCTCTTGGATATCACAGTAGTAGCTCAGGCTACAAAAGTGAATATAAACAACCCGGACACATCCAACTACGAAGCTTGGCAAGGGAAACAACCCACAAAATGAAAAGGCATTCTATGAACTTCGAAAAAAAAATTTGTAAACCATACATCTGATGAGCAGTTCATATCTAAAATCTATAAAAGACCTCATATAACTCTATAATAAGAAAACATATAAACTAATTTAAAAATGTATGAAGGACCTTGGAAGACATTTCTGCAAAGATGACATAAAAATAGAATGCCCATCAAATATATGAAAATGTACTCATCATCAATAATCATTAGGGAAATGCAAATCATAACCATCGAGTGATCACCTCACACCCTTTGGGATAGCTATTATCAAAAAGTTAAGAGATAAAAAATGTTGGTAAAGGTATAGCAGAAAGGGAGCCCTTGTACATTTTTGGTGGGAATATAGACTGGTGCAGCCATTATCAAAAAAAATATATAGAAGCTCCTAAAGCAGTTCAAAATAGAATTACTATATGATATATTAGTATATATCAGGAGATTGCTGGGTAATATAGTAAGAAATATATGCTAATATATATTACTTATATCTATTATATTATATTACTAATATATATATAGTGTGTGTGTATATATATATATAATATGAAATCACTACCACATAATGGTATCTCAACCCCCCTGTTCATTGCAGCATCATTCACAAAAATGAAATAAAGAAACAACTAAAATGTTTGTCAGTGAACAAATGAAGACAAAACCTCATACACACGCACACACATATACATAGAGATATACACACATATAGTGGAATAGCGTAAAGGAGGAGAACTTATAAAGGAGGAGAACCAGCCATTTGCACAACATAGATGGACACAGAGGAGACTGTGCTAAGTGAATTGAGCCTGATCCAAAGAGAAAATGATTGCATGCTATCACTTATATGTGGAATTTGAAAAAAAAAGAAAAGGTCAAATATACAGAGAGAGAGAATAAAATAGAGGTTACCATGGTGAGGTGATGTATCTCAAAGATACAGAGAGGCAGACATGTACAATGAATCCATCTAAAGATGTCTTATAATTTACATCTATAGGTGTACATTTTTTTGAGATATATACTTTTATTTGTGTAAGGTAACTCTATATACATAGTTCAAAGAGTCAAAAGGGGGTTACATTAGTCATCTTTACATAACAAACTAGCCCACACTTAGTGGCTTATAACAATATTCATTTTTTTATTGTTGTTGTTGGGGATTCATTAAGGGTACATTGAACTAGGTTACACTGATTGCATTTGTTAGGTAAAGTCCCTCTTATAATTGTGTCCTGCCCCCAAAAGCTGTGTCACACACGGTGAGCCCCCCCACCCCCCCCAGCCGAGCCACGCACGCGGAGTCGAATCCCCTATGCCCTTCCCTCCTTCCCTCTCTCTGCTCTGGCCTTTCCCCCCCCCCACCCCTAATCCCATTATCTGCGAAACCCATCCCCAAAAACCCACAGTGTAATAGGTCAATAATTAACAACAAAAACAAAAGATTAAAAAAGAATAAT
>CAUYON010042142.1:0-24577 GCA_963573935.1 Arctocebus calabarensis
CTTGTAGTTCCAGCTACTTGGGAGGTGGAAGCAGGAGTCTCGCTTGAGCCCAGGAATTGGAGGTTGCTGTGAGCTGTGATGCCATAGCACTCTATCCAGGGTGACAGCTTGAGGCTTTGTCTCAAAAAAAAAAAAAAAAAAAAAAAAAGAGTGCATTGAAATACTATTCCCATATAATGTTACTAAATCATGTGTTTTATTGACTGTATTTTTTATATTTATGAGTTAATTTTTTTAATTAGCATTAAATATTTTTTTTTTAATTTAGGATCCCCTAGGATGCTTTCCTGATAAAGATACAATTTTCATAATAGATTTTTTTTTTTTTGAGACAGAGTCTCACTTTGTCACCCTCAGTAGGGTGCTGTGGTGTCACAGATCACAGCAACCTCAAACTCTTGGGCTTCAGTGATTCTCTTGCCTCGGCCTCCTAAGCAGCTGGGACTACAGGCACCAAGACTTCCGGCTATTTTTTTGGTGCAGTTGTCATTATTGTTGAGCTGGCTCAGGCCAGACTTGAGCCCACCAGCCCCAGTGTATGCGACTCTCACGTAACAACTGAACTCTGGGCGCTGAGCCCAGATTTTTTTTTTAGAGACAATGTCTTGATCTGGCTCAGGCAATCCACCTGCCTTGACTTCCCAGAGTGCTAGGATTACAGGCATGAGCCATCACACCCACCTTTCATAATAGATATTACATTTCTTCGAAAACAGAGTTCTGAGTGTTTCTCTTCAATGCCCCTGAAGAGGGAGATGTCTGACATTCATGGAAACCACATATTGGGCAGTAAAATTAGCTGGTTATGATTTGACATCCATATATGAATCCAAGATAGACCATGCCTCTGGTAGTAAGAGAAACAGAAACAGGATAGAAGTGGATTAGTAGCTGGATTTAAAACCCATTTTAAAAACAATCTCAGCATAATTTGGTAGACTGTGTCCCTAAATAGTTCATTTCAATTACAAGTGAACTCAGTTTCTAATGTCAAAATGTCATCAAAATTAACACCACATATTTTATCTAAGTTACTCTTGATTGTATCAAAAGGAATATGTCCTCGTTTGATTTTGTATAAGTGAGAGTTTCATGCAGAGTTTCTGCCCCCAACAGAGATCTAAAATAAAACCCCACCAGGTTGTCTCTATTGGAGAGAAAACATTACTGTATTTATTTGGCATAGCAGGACATACTTTTTTTCTCTCCCCACAAAGCAAGCTAATGGAATGCCATTGAAAAATGTTCTGATTTAACTCCATGATGGTACATTTGGGAGTCCTCAGAAAATGGACTCTTTTGTTTATATTAGACATAAAGATTGCTTTAAATCCAAGACCTGCATTTGGGATTTACACATATTCTCTCTTACTGGGGCTAATAAAAGCATTTTGCTTTATCCTTTCATTTTAATTATGTGTTTTCTTCCTTTGGGCTCCTCTAGGGATTTCATTACTTTATAATATTGCCTCCAAATGACATCATGCATGGGTTTTATAGACAATGAGGAAAAAGTAGGGAGTTCATTTGTAATTTGGAAAAATAATGAGCAAGCTATCATCCTGGACCAGCAGTGAAGAGCGTGCCCCCAGGCTCGGCACACACAATTAGCTGCCCGACCCACTACTCTCCTCTCTATTGATCAGAGCCCCTTTGCAGAGTTCCCGAGTGATCAATACAGGACATGTTGAGAAGCAGTCCACAGAAAACCCATTTAGGAATGACAAATGCATTCAGTACCAGAGCTTTTGTTTAAAAAAAAAATTATAGTAATTCTAAAACTTGTAAAATGGCCACTCAAAGTTAAATTTTTAGGTTCTTTACTTGATTTTAAGCAGATAAATCTGATTAGGAGATAATTTCTTATTAAGGCAACCTAATCAAATGTAAAATTCCCTGAGGATTATTTTCTCTTCCTCTCACAGGCATTAAATCAACAACACCTGTGCACTAAATAAATGTGTGCATTACAAATATTAGGGGAATAAACAGTGAATGTCTATAATGCATGGTAATGTTTTAAAAGAAAATGAAGTGATTGGTGTAACAATCTAACTTTTAAATATGCTAATTCTTATGACTTTGTAGTTGGTACTTAAAAATGTTTGCACTAGTGACTATTGGATTAGGAGAATTTGCCATATCTAAAGGCAGGGAAGTAGAAGAAAGGTAAAACATTTGGAGAGCACAATAGTTTATCAGTAAAGGATAAGAAACCAAATAAGCAGTGTGTGTGTGTGTGTGTGTGTGTAGAGAAAGACAGCATGCATGCAAATTTTATAGGACTGAACATGAAGTTTCAAATAGCTAATTAAATGAAGACAAAGGAAGCTTAACATCATTAGCTCAGAAACGCACATTGAACTACATTGCGATACAAAGAACAAGTGTTGGTGAGAATTTAGAGAAACTGGACCATCACACTTTTTATGGGAATGTAACACGGTGCATTCACTTTGGCAAACCATTTTGTAGTTTTTGTTTTAAGTGAAGTGGGAATTTAGTATGTGATCCAACCATTCTACTTCTCAGTATCTATACAAGAGCAAGAGAAGCAAGTGTCTACAGAAAGACTTGGATGTGGGTGTTCACAGATGCATCATTCATAACATTCATAAAGGGGAAAAAACGCAAATGCAACTGGTTAATGGATAAGCAAATGATGCCATATCCTCATAAAGGAATACTGTTTACCAATAGAAAGGAATAGAATGCTGATGATGCTATACCCCGGAATCACTTCAAAAACATTATGCTAAGTACATGAAACAAGGGGTTAAAAATATGTACATGTTTACTTGACATATCTAGACGGACAAATGTGTAAAGGCAAAACAAATTAGTAATCAGTTGCCTGGGTCTGAGGGTGGAAGCAGCGCTGACCTCTAATAGGAAGAGTGATCTCTGGGTAGCAGAAATGTTCTGAAGCAGAGCTGATGTGCTGCTTCCCTACGTCTACTGAAAACCGGTGATTCCCATATGACGTAAGTTTTAATGGTACTTAAAAATAAGTACAGCAAGGAATATTTTATTATAACAAAATAAGAAATGAGGAAACAAAGACAGAAGACAAAAGGGAGAGAATAACAAACCATCCAGAACCCAAACCACATAGCAGAAATCGTGAGCTCTTTTTTTCTTCAACCCAAGTGCACCAGCCTAGAGCTTGATGCCTTGAATCATTTTAAAATTCCAGTTAACTAAGCAGTAAAGTCTGCATATGGGGCAACAAAAAAGAAAGATATATTTGAGCTGAACTTTATAAGAGGGATCACAAACATGTAAGAATAATATGAACCCATCTTGGCACCCATAGCTCAGTGGTTAGTGTGCCAGCCATAGACACCGAGGCTGGCAAGTTTGAACCCGGCCTGGGCCAGCTAAACAACAATGACAATTGCAACAGCCAAATAGCCGGATGGGCATTGTGGCAGGTGCCTGTAGTCCCTGTTACATGGAAGGCTGGGGCAAGAGAATCCTTAAGCCAAGAGTTAGAGGTTGCTGTGAGCTGTGATACAACAGCACTCTACTGAGACTGTCTCAAAAAAAAAAAAAAAAGAAGGAATAATATTAACCCTTTGAAAGTTAATGGTCATGTTATGGTAGCTGTCTCAGTGCCCTTCATTGGGGTTGCCAATCAAATAGCCCCTTCTGGAAGAACTTGGCATCACTTAAAACTAGTTTCCTTGTTGTAGTGAGGCATCTGACTCAATGTTTAGCTAAGTGACTGCCAACAACTCTTAAGCCTTAATCCTCCCTTTCTCTCTTGTGCTCCACACCTGGGCCAACTTACCAGAGAGCCCGGGTGTTCCCTCCCTTGTCACAGATGTAGGGTCACACTAGGTAATTCCTCCTCTGAGCAGGACCCTTCATTCTGGCCCCATCTCTTTACTTCAATAAAAACCCAGCCAGTCTACACAGTATTTTCCTGAGTCTCAAGTTATTTCACACCTGCTGAATTAGGTAAGTGACAAACCTCTTTATCCCTTCATGGTGTGTGTGCATGGTATTATCAGTCTCGACATCTGGAATCAAACTTTGATTGGAGTCCGTCTGCCCCTAAGGTGACCGTAAAGTTGTCTTCTATCATAATGGAAACAAATGGAGAAAAACGTGGAGAATGGAAAAAGAGAAAAAAGTAATTCTTAATCCTTTAGCCTAGACTAGGATTTTGTGTGTAGCAGTCATAGGTATTTTCTTACTCAATATTTCTGTTTCCTTTCGTATTTACCAAAAGACTCTTTTTCATTCACATTGACACTAAGACTAACTGTAAAGGAAGAGTATTTCTCTCTTCCACGTGTTTCTAACCATGAAAGCCATCCCTTGGACCAGATTTTTTTAAATATTTATTTTCAAAGTTTCAGTTGTTCATCTGAGCCATTTTTTTGCTTCATTTTCTTTTCTTATTTCAATATATTTAGGAGTGCAAGTGTTTTTGTTGTTGTTATTGTTACATGAATAGATTGTATAGTGCCGAAGTCAGGGCTGTTAGTGTGCCAAGTTCTAATCTATGGGATAAATTACACAGGATAACATTCCTAGCAATCCTATTTCCCTCATTTACATAAATACTGTGCTTTATCAAGTATCAGGTCTCTGTTCCCAGAGGGAGGATACGAATGCCCAGAGATGGTAAAATCATTGAGTGAGCCCCCAAATGAGTGTCACGCTAAGGTGGGTGCCCAAGAAATGAGGTCATTGTAGAAATGGGGTGCTGGGGTGGCTGCTGCATGATGCAAAGCGGACAAAGCAAACCAAAAACTCCCCACATCGGTAACATTAGGTCGTCCATTAAACCAGTGATATTAAGCTTTCTAGTTATAATATAGCCAAACACATATCTTAAAAATACATATTAGACCAAATTGTCTTTCACTTCAGCATGAACTTCACCTATCTCACCATCTATTTTTAATGGTTATTCTGGTAGCAATACTACTAGTGTCACCTAGCTAATTGATCAGAAATGATCAATTATCAACAATATATATTGAATATACAGAATACAGAATACAACAATGTATTCTGTCATTGTTGTTTTAGATTTTATCCTGACTGTACATAGTTACACAAAATTAGAAGGAGAAAAGTTTGATCACAGACATTTGGGGGTTCCAGTTGGAGGGAGTGAGATTTTACAAGCACTTGCCATCATTCTTCTCCATGTCCGAGACGGGGGTAGCCGTCTTTCCCTTAAGGTCAGATATTTCCAATCCCACAGTGTCTTTTGTGTGTTCTCTTTAGTAGCACAAATACCAACATGGTCTTTCACCTTCCGCGAGTCAAAGGCTTACGTGACAAAGCATCTTCACATTAAGGCATTTGGTGGGGGGTAGTTAAATGATCCTATAATTAAGCGTGGAAAAAATAAAACAATTGATGAAATGTAATTTCCTACGTATTATGTTTGACATATTAGTGCTAAAGATCTAATCAACAGTCAAAGACAATTGATGTGGTGGTGAGTGTCAAGCTTTGTGTATATCCTTCCTGTGGTACAGAAGAAAATCTCCACCTCTTCTGAACAATGCAATGGTGCATTTCAAGTCTATTAAGAGTAGAGTATAAATGTCTGACCACAAAAAATAAGTGAGCTGATGGTTATGTTAATCTCTTTGACGTAAACCGCATTGTACAACAAATCCGCACACTGGACCCTATAAATGTATACATTTATGATTTAATTAAAAAAAAAAAAAAGAAAAAAGGAAAGAAAATCTCCAGACCATCCATGGCCCTTGATGTAATTATTTCCCCTGATGTATTATTAACTCTTTGGAGAGAGTCGGCCCTTTATTATTTTTTTTTTTTATTTTTTTAAGTACTTCTACCCGGCACTATTCAGCACTATCTCTGTTTTCTCTCTGTCTCTGTTAATAGCATATAAGCTCTGTGACAACAGCATCTTTGTTTGTTTGTTTGTTTTCATCTTCATTTCAAAATAGTGAAACAAAGACATCCACAATAAATAAATACACCACTAAAATTTGACAATCAAAACTTTATATGCACTTAATTTTTGAGAACATTTTGTAATTTGCCTACGTGTAAGGCTGGGTAACTGTACAACACAATCATATTACTTCATTAGATTGTATTCATCAGCCTACATAGTCAAGTAATATATTTATTTGAAAGGGTAATTGGAAAATAGAAAATAACTGGATAAGATTTTTATATGAAATAATTCAATGAGACTGTCTACTTTATTAACACATAAAACTGAGAGATTCTTTTGCTTATAACTAAGAATAGAAAGCTGACATATTATGCAATTTTCACATTATTTGGAGGAAGATTTGTTTTCTTTTTCTTTTTAGAAGATTTCTCCTGAACACACAATATAAATTTTCCTTTCTTGGAGGAATTCTCAAGTAATATTTACAGGTGTTCTTTGTGAATATAAAAAGTAGTTCTTGTGTAGTATTGTGGTTATTGAATTTGACATAGTAACAGATTTGTGAACCATCGCATTTTATTTATATTTCTGTTCCTTTGTAAAATATGTCTAATCATAGCACCGCTAAGTTATTTGTGTATGTATAGAAACAAACACAAAAATATGTGGCTCGTGTTAACTTGCGGAAGGTTTGTGGTAGTTCTGTGCTTATCTCCCAGAATACCTGGAGCCATTTTGAGAAACTTTGGACAAGAGAGAGGTGAAATGATTTATAATTTATAATTTTCTCCTTAATTCTGTAACAAGTTGACTTTTTTATTATAAACATACAGATTAGTGGCCTGTATTTGATTTATATGCTACCTCCGCCTGATACTGGCTTTATAACCAGGGGCTACTAAACACCCCTCAGTATGTTTGTGCTTTGGATTCCTTAAGACCAAGATAGTATCCATTTATCTGGGTGGTTCAGGGATGAAGCTGGTTCCGAGAAATTGAAAGTGGGCCTTGGAAACTCCTCCTTCGAGACGGCTTGTGTGATCTTCGTGTTTGCCTGTTTTACTTCTCTGTTATATAAGTTCTTGTGCTGTTATCAGGACCTTATGTGAGTGCTCTGTGGGTACTCCTGAGGGTTTTCAACTTTCTGAGGCTACCATTGCTGCAGTTGACACTGAGACCAAAATCATGAATTTTTTTTTTTTTTTTTGCTTTGTCATTTCCATGATCACCAGTAGTTATTTTGGGAGAAAGAAGAGGAGCAGGGTAATCATTTAGAATGGCTGCAGCCAGCCTGGCTCACAAATCCACCTAGATTGAAGTGGTTCAAGAGCTGCCACCACTGAGAAGACAAACTTATCCGTGGAATTTGGATGTGGTTGAGTCACTCCCAGGGAACAAAGTTAAAGGATTTTTTTTTTATTTAATTAAAAAAGGAGAAGTAAACCAAGAATTTTGCCACTTGCCTGTTTGTGGAATTTTATCTTATGTTTATTTCAAAATAATGTGAGGGCACAAGTGATTAGGTTACATTGCTTACACATCTAAGGTAAAGTTCAACTTGTAGTTGAGCCATTCGTCCTGGGGGTGTGCTGAAATCACCATACCCTCTCCCTCCTCCCATTTGCCTTACCCCCCACTTGAATATACTTGTGTTTTTCTCTTGTGTAGGTGTGTTGTTACTCTACTGGTTCACGTGAGTATTGAGTTTGTGAATATTAAGCCTGAGGCAGCCAGGTCAGCTGAGTTACGGACCGTAATCACATCTGTAAAGGAAAGTGGCCTTCTGTCAAAAAGCTTCTACATGTGTGTGTGTACATGTGACTCCCATCTGACTGGAAGCACCAAAGATTGATGTAGGTTATAGGTTACAGAGGCAGGAGGTGAATCAAGAGACAATTGAAACACAGAGATATTAATTTAAACAGTCATGTTGTGGAATGATATTATACAAGCAATTTCCTGGGAAGCTACTACTCAAACATTTCACTCAGTGGTGGCCAAGGAACAGCTTCCCTTTCATTAGCTTCCAACTGAACAAGAGGGAATGTGGAGTCTTCACCAGGATTCTCCTCTAACAGCCACTTTGTCAGGAACGCGAGTAGACAAACTAGCTTCCAGTCTGTTGAACTCTTTAAGGAGGGGACACGTAAAGCAAATCTTAACAAAGCAAGACTGTCCGCCTTCTTTCTTAGATATTAAATGTGATGTTCCTTATGAGTCCACTGAAAGGTTCTGAATCCCAGTAGCATTGGATGGGTCGTGTGAACCATACGTTCTCCTGACCTTGGGACAGGTTATTGTTGATAGTTGATGTTCCATCTTCTTCTATGCTTTGTGTTACTTTTATTGTTGTGAGGGCAGGCTGACAACAGGGAGGTTGTCATATCCTTCACAGCCCCCTTTCCTGAATATTACTGAGTATTAAAAATGTATCTGGATTAGAAGGAAAGAAACCATAAAATAGAAAAAGCGAAAAAGCCCCGGGACAACTAAACTATGAAATGTCAGGGGTTAGACGAAACAGCAACTGAACGTGTAATGGATCATTATCCGAGATTAAGTGGTCCAGCTCCTGCAATAGCTCCCCAAACTCTTTAAGGACCATGACTGAATTTTATCAATTTTTCTTAGTTTCAATGAAAATGACACAAAAACAGACTTTATAGCTGTTTCATTTTCAGGGCCAGTTAAAACAGTGCAAGATGAGTGAATTATGGTTCTGAGTGAAAGGAGGGTTTTAGTTTTAGTTAAGCCTTCAAATTAAAATGTGAAGGGCGGTATCATCAGGTGAAAAATGAGGCTAATTTGAAAGTTTTAAAAGTGAAGTTGTGACAAGTTAACTATGAGCACCCCCAATACTCATATCTTGGTATATAACTACTATGTTTCAGTGAAAGGATATAGGACTCCTTGGAAAAACATCTGTTTCTACAACTGGGGCAGGAAAAATACAAGATGAGTCTGGAGCATCTTATACTACCAAAAAAATAAGGAAATGCTCCCTAAACAGAGTAGAGCGAGGGATATATCATAGAGAACCAGGAGACAGCTGGGTAGAGCACTCCACGGTCAGAGATAGAATTGTTTGTTTGATTGAATAAATAATGCTGTATTATGTTATAAATCAATGCACACAACAGATATTCTTTTGCATATAGTGTTATAAATTAATAGTTGAATTAATTAATGAAGTACCAAAAAAAAATCTTCCTTGTATCTTCCTCATGCCAATCCAACCTCTTCCAGGAAGCGAAACTCTATCCTTGACACAGACCTTTTTGCAATGATCTAGACTTTATGACTTGCTTCTAAAGAGAGTAGAGAAACCTGGCAAGTGATCCATTAACTAGATGGTGAAGGCTAACGTCATCAGTTATGTCATGAATGTATCACGTCCTCCTGGACAAGAGGTGACAAAGAGACCATTTCAACTCCAGTTTAATCATGAGACAAACATGAGAAAATCACAGATTTGGGGACATTCTATAGAATATTTGATACTATTCAAGAAAGTCAAGGTCATGATAAACAAAGATTGAGAAACTGTCTGAGTCCAAAGGGGCTTTGAGAAACCTGACAACTAAATACAATGTGCTAAACTGGATTAGATCTAGAAACAGAAAGAGGCATTAGTAGAAAAAACTGGTGGATTCCCAATCAAGTCTGGGGCCTTACTTAGCAGTATGGAAGAGTGAGGACTGGGTGACATGTGTAGCATTATTCTGAAAATATTTGCAAATTTCCTGTAAATAGGAAACAAACTCAATACTGAAAGACATAGCAAGAGAGAGTAGAGCTGTGGTTACTGGGGGACGGGAGAGGATTATGGATCACCAATTGGCTGTACTGTGTAATCATGCCTGGTGTTCTCTGATGACTGTGCACAATGGCTTTGACAATGATCTGCCGGGGATCTGTGGACTAGCTTGAAGGCATCAGACATACGTACGCTCTGGGGAAGTTATGGAATGGTTGTAAGTGTTGGAGAGGATGCAAGCACACAGTTAAATGCTCCTCAACATCTGTGTCCCGCTTCAATGAATGTTACAGTCTTGTTTAAGATTGCCCTATACTCAGTATTTTCTTTTTGTGGAAAGAAAATCCTGCTATACATTGTTCTTTGCATTGAAATGAACCTCTGATATTTAAAAATAAGGAATCAAAACTTATTTTCCTATCTCTTTTGCATCATCCCTTTGTTTATATAAAGTTTCCTTCAAAATTTTACCTATTAATCTCATCTCTATTTAACGTCATCACATTCGCTACACTATTTCTTTGAGTATTGTTTAGGTTTAATCATTACTTAGCAATAAAAGTTGTTTCAGAATTATTCAAAAATTAACAAACACTGTAACTCTTTCAGAGACAAATGTTGTTTCACAGCTTTGAACCCTAAACCTTACCTGAACTATCCGACTTGCCACAAATGCAACTGTCCTCTCCAGGCATGTTGAAAATTCTCTCTATAGTTACATGAACTTCAATGAAAGTTCATTGAAATACTGACTTATGCACAATATTTACAGATAATTTCAATAACAAACTTATGACTCTTTTTAGAATGCATGGATATAAGATTCAGAGATATTTCATTCCTGACCCTCGGAGAGACAATTGAGAAAGAAGATAACATAATGGTGGAAACTACCTTAAAAATATGAAAACATTTATTCTTTTTCCTTTAATCAGTTTTATATTGTGTTTTTATACTCATTAACATGAAAAAATTAACATTCATGTATTATGAATTACCTTAATTTTCTTGTTTATATGCTAATGAGTTAGAATATGCTGACTCTAGATACTTGAATGATACTTGGAACTGCCTTAAGAAATGGAATGATACTTGGAACTGCCTTAAGAAAATCGTTTCAATTTAAAGTTTCGGGGAAAATTGCTATAATTTTAATTGCAGTATATTATAATTTATATCATGAAACTATAGATCAAAGCTAATAATTTCTCTTTTATAATATGTGTTCTATTGTTTCTAAAAGACTAATACGATATCTATGATGTCTGTCATTAATTGTGTTCTATGAATTAATTTAATTTATATGTATGAATTTAATTTTGCTAAAATTTATGATTTTTTTTATTCCTATGTGCATATAATTATGTTTTTATTATAGAACTTCTGTGAAATTCCACTTTTGTTTAAAGAGTCTGTCTTCAGTAAATAGGTAGCCTTTTCATGGGTGCTGCTAATGATAGGTTGACATAAAACCATTTATTTAATAATAATTTCAGAATCTTTTATAATATGGAATATAAAAATTGCTGATGAATATATGTAATGGGAAGTTTTAGTGTTTTACTTTTGATCAGATGAAATATATCTATAGTGTGATATATTTGAGATGATCTACATTTTTTCCTCCTTTGTTAGTAAATGACCCCCATGATTTACATACTGTTTACTTTTTGCACTCCAACACAATCTTGCTTACCCCTGTATACTGAAGGCTAACAGGAAGGGGGTGTAGTGGAATGCCCATTGAACTTGCATGATAAATATTTTATAGCTAATATCACACTGGATTCATAAAGCTTATGTGGCTTTTGCTAAGATCAATCATCTTTATGCCTATTTTCATCACCTACAGTATTAACTGAAGAATATTCATGTAACTACAGCATAGACTGGAGAAAAGCTAACACTCATATCGGATGTAGTGGACACGAGTCACGGGAGGGGTACACATGAGGGGTACACTACAAACATGGGCTTCACCACTGTGCAGACCATCATGCACCAAAAAGCCACTTAAACTCATGGGTGTATTGAAATAAGAACTAAAGGAAATTTAAACAGTAATTTATTCATCATTTCTACTTTTTTGATTTTTATAACTTAAGTTTTGGAGGACAGTTTTCCTGTGTTGCAGATTTTTTTTTTCCTTATCCATATGCTCTTAATTCTTTTGTCTCTCAAGAGCAGTATTAAAACCCCTGGAATTTTGAAAGTAAATTTCCTCATAAATTCCTTGAATTTAATAATGTCATTTTTGTTTTGGACTGACCTAAATTTACATAATCCTTGAGATAATATTTCAGAGCATTTGTAAAATCTATTTGGAAAAGATTTTGTCATTTCTATACTGTTAGTTACAGGTAACAACTGTTAATTAATCACAATCTCATTAATAACTCTAGTAATCACATCACGCTATCCTTCTATCAACATTTAGTACACAATAATACAAAAAACAATTAAAGAATAAATAAAGTGTTAAATATATTCTTGTCAAAACTGATCTTTTTTAAACTCATCTCCTTTGGTAACTTTGAAGTTATATTTGTGAATACGTGTTCAAATCTTTAATGCATTTCTATTAACTAAAATCAGGTAAAATTTGTCCCATCAGGCAGATCTAAATTCCTTCTTAATTTTGTCATCATTTCTCTTTGTTAACAGCTTTAAAAGCATATTGATATGCTCTTATTCAAGTCTTTAATCGAAAGTTGCAGAGTGGGTCAGAGCAGAGAAAAAATCCAAAAGGATAAATAACACCCTTGCTAGATTGAGGCATTCATTCTTTAATTAACTTCTGGTTAAGGTCCCTTACCATGTTACTAATTTGCCAAACTGAATTGGCATCAAACTCATATTTCTTCATCGCAGCCATAAAAATGTGAAGAGATATTTAACAGGACATTTTAGTGAGGATTTTTTACTCATTTATTATTAGAATGTTAAAGTTTAGCTTTTAGTATATTAGAAGGACTGGGAAATGATTAGAGTTAACATTTTTCAAATAACATAAAATTTCTGTTCATATCAGCATTTTGCTTTATATCTGACCATTTTTCTATATATGAAATTGGAATTTTTTCATGTCACCATTATTGACCTTTAATGAATAATTGTTCCATATACATCCAATACTAATATTTAAGTATGTAATACCTGCTTCACTTGACTAACTTAATAGCAATTACTATTCAATGAAATTTTATGAAAATAATCTCCTACATCAGATTTAGTAATTAAAAATCATCGCATAGATTTATTCATGGGGATGAAATTCCTGAGAGCATTGATTCATACCTTATAGTTTGAATCATTTGTAAATTTTAACAGCAAGAACATTCTACTGAATTAAGATTATGTTAAATATACAAATTCTTTGTGAATTTTTATACTTGCCTAATATTCATCAGAGTGAAATTCTGTTGTATATAGGTACAATATTTCAGATATTAAAACAAATTTAAAAGTCCATGAAAATTTGAGGATGATAGATTTTATTTTGTTAAATTTATCCAAAAGAATATTTTAAACTAATTTTCAACATACTTATCTTTTGACTCATAGACACATAGAATGGCTAGATAATTTGATAGAAAGGTAGAGAGACAGACTGATAAACTGATATGAAGATAGACATATAGATAGGCAAATAGAGACATTAGATGATAGGCAAGAGTCACAAAGACACACACAAATATACTAATTTGTTAGTGATTAATGTACCGATTAGTGTGCATGTGTGTATAAGTAATTGATAAGTGAATACACTGACAGAGATAAACAATAGGAAGTCAACAGAAAGACACATGGACAGACAGGCATAGAGATATACAGATAATAGACATAGATATAATCGGGAAATTCAGGATCAAAAAGTGGATGGACAAATAGAATCACATACATATATTGAGATTGATAACCACAGAAAAAGACACAGAAATGACATACAGATCGATGGATAGATATAGAGCTAGAAAGATCAGTGACAGATGATAGTTGTGTAGAAGATAGATAGATAAATAGATAGACAGACAGATCAATCAAGAAAAAATTAACACCTGGGGATAGAAATTTCTTAGGAAGGCACTGCTATTTTTTTCTGGTGGAAATTGATTAAATTAATATTTGAGTTCACTGACTTTATTCCTGTGCTACTATGTAGCTCATCAAGTAATTTTTCAATTATCATTCTTGTTATATTCTGCAGCTCTATAATTTGTTTTTATAACTTCTGTTTCTTTACTAAAATTTTCTTTTTTTTACTATGCCTCAAAAAAAGCCTATGATTGCTTAGTAGAACATTTTTATTATGAGTATTTAAACCGAGTCTGTATTTGTCCAGCCGAGCCCCACCTGTTCCTATTTTGCTGCTTCTGGATAAGGATGGCGGCTCTTTGTGCGGCCTTAACACCTCATCACAGAGGAAACAGACAAGCTCTCCCTGAGTGGTGGGGTGGGGATTAGGGGGAAGAGGTGAGGCATTTGTGTGTGAGTGTCCATTTCTCTCCATGGTGTTTAGCTGGAGCAAGCTTGCCAAGAATGATTTCCGAGTTGTTAGACCACACATTCATGAACTTTTAGGAAAGGAGAACAATGTATTTTTGTAGCTATTTATTTTGTCTGTACCCAATGGTAGTTTCCAGTCGGAAGCTTCTACAATACTCTGGCTGAGATTATATGATATACGGTAAAGAAATACAGGGAGTGCACTGTTACATTATTCTTCAAGTTCTCAGCTTACACCCTCCCACCCCTGGTCCAGTTTCATCATCATTCTGAGTATTTGTAAACTTGTTTGTTGTGCTATGTCCATAAAATCTCACTTGTATGAGGAAGAATCAGGGGATAATTGGGCTACTGCACTTGGGCCAGAACTAGAAATCTAAAATGGGATAAAATGTTTTCAAATCATATATATGATGGAGAATTAGTACCTAGAGTATATAAGTCCTACAACTCAATAATAGTAATAAAACAACCTAATTTAAAAATGGACAAAACACTATTCAAGTTCTTTCAGAACTTTTATCAGACAAGGCATACAAATTGTGACTCAGAATTAGAAATTATTCTTAACATGATTAATTATTAATACAATTAAAATTAAACCACAATTATATGTCATTATGCATGGATCACAATGATTATAACATAAAACCTAAACAAGACCAGGCATTGTGAGGACTTAAAGAAAATGGAACTCTCCTATACTTCTTATACCAATAAACATCTTTTTAAATGTTTGTCAGTTTGTTAAAAAGCTAAGTATAAGCTTATCACATGATCCAGTGATTCCTCCCACCAAAAAATCTACCTAACAGAAATAAAGAAACTCATCCGCTCAAAGCCTGTCAATGAGAACACTCATAACAACATCGTTCATAAGAACTAAAAAGTAAAAACATCCCTAATAGTGAATAAATAAATAAAAAATGTGGTTCTTCCAGGCAGTGGAATAACTATATAAGTAAAACAAGAGTAAACTATGCACATGTAAGATGAACATACCTAACGAGTGAAGCAAGACACACGTAATGAAACCATTTAATGTATAGTATTCTATTTCTTTTCAGATGACATTTTCAGAATAAATGTAAAGAAATAGAAATCAGATATGTTGTTACCTGGGAATGTGGGTCAGAGAGAGGATTGGCATTAAATAGCTCAACGGAAAATTTAAAAGTAGAACTTGATGGTTGTACAACTCCATATGTTTATTGAATTATTAATTATTAATAATTAACATGTTACAATTAATTTCTACCTCAATAAAGCTATTAAGACTGTCATTAGGAAGCAAAAGTTGAACAACTTTGGACAAAAATAGGTATCCAAATAAATTTATTTTTGAAACATTTGGCAGTGTGTTTTCCATAAGGGTTGTACTAACCTGCGGTCCTACCAGCAGTGTACATGTATCCTAAGCATGCCTTTACTTCTGCCTCCACAGAAGCATTTCTTATTGGTTTTTGAGTTTTTAATAAAAGCCATTCTAACTGGGGTAAGGCGATATGTCATTGTGGCTTTAATTTGCATATTCCTGATAATTAGTGACCTTGAGCATTTTCCCCTATGTTTATTGCCCACTTGTCTTTCTTCCTTTGAGAAGCTTCTGTCCATGACAATACAGTGCAATTACAATGTGGCTGCTCTGTGTGCTTCTGGACAAATACTTGGATCTGAGAAAATTACTCAGAGATAGAGAAAGAATCAATGAGACACAGCTTTATGTGGCAGATACTGTGCATTTGCATGAAGATTAGTACCATAAATATTCAGCCATAAATTTTTCAGTCATTTTACTTTGCATATAGCATACTTAAAAATGGTGTATTTGGCAATGCATTTAAAAAAAATGATTATTTTGTAAAGCAATCACTTGCCAGAACTCTAAAAATATGTAAAATGGATTGCAACTGTAAGCACAATTTTTTGTGAGATATCTTACAGAATTGTAATCTATAATATTATTTTCAGGAACCAAGTTTGAGAAATTCTTAATAAGAGTTTATGTTACTAACTCTCAGCTATGATAATAAACATTTTACTATTAACAAAATTTATTGATTTATCATTTGCCTTCCATATCCCTAATTACTTTTTATTGATCCATCTTTTAATTGTTTTTATTTAGTGACTCTCATATGCTTCAGCAATCTTAGATGATAAGAATTATTTACAGGAAAATTATATAAAATTTCTAACAAAATTCTAATATTTGTTACAGAGGAAATGTGAGGAATACAAGGTATTCATTTCACTTTTGTCCTCAAGACAGAGAAACGACATATTTGTCAGTCTAGCTGCTTCTACTTTTGGACCATGTAAAGCAACAAAAATGTGATGTAAACCACCTATAGTCCTTCTGCTAATACTAAGTTGTTAAGTATGAAATGTCCAATTTCCTTAAGTACCTAAGTTTGACAGTTGATATTTCTGACACTTTTTTTAAAATTCTGATGGAACATCCTTATTCTTTCAAATGCACATTTTGCCTTGTGATTATCTTTCCATTTTTTTTTTTTTTTTTTTTGCAGTTTTTAGCCAGAGCTAGGTTTGAACCGACCACCTCCGACATAGGGGGCTGGCACCCTCTCCTTTGAGCCACAGGCACTGCCTGTCTTTCACTTTTTAAGAGCAATTTTTGTAAAACCATAAATAAGTAAAAAAAAATTGTTTTTTTTTGAATACGAGTTCCATCATTTTACCAGCACAGCACAGAAAAGTCGAAGTACCAGTGAAGGATCTGGGGTGGATGTGGCTAATGAACACACAGTACACAGATGACTTCCGAAGTTCCATTCTGATGACTTTAATCTTGACAATTAGCTGTGTGTGCAACATGAGACCAAAGATGATAAAGATGAGCTGGATGCTGTAATAGAAATGAATCCATCTCAACCTGTAGGCGAATCAGCCACAAGGTCTGGTGTTACTAATACCAACAACATTGGACCATTTGAAACAAATCAGCAAGATAAAGAAGCTGGATAAATGTGTACACACGAGTCATCCCAGCATCAGAAGACAAATCATCTCGAAGCTGGCAATTCTTTGTGTTCATGACATAAAGGCCAACCATTTCTACACCATTTCTGTACCAGATTGTGATGAAACATGGACTATCTCGGGCAATCACATGCGTTCGGCACAAATACCAAACACAGTCTAAAACACAGTCTAAAACTGAATATTCATCAAAAAAATACCAAAACGCAGTCTAAAACGGAATATTCATCTAAAAAAGCTAATGGCATCTGTTGGTGGCCCAGCACTAGAGTTATCCACAGCAGCTTCATGACACCTGCTCAGTCAATGGCAGTGATGTCTACTGCCACTAACCAGGTCACTTCTCACAAGGACAACTATTCAGTTCTCAACCAGCTGTGGACAAGGCCCATGGTGACTTCACTGCCACTCGCTCTCTAGGCTTCTCTGCTGCTGGCCTGTGTCAGCGACTGTTAGGACAACAGAGTCGTGTGGACAGTTTAGGCACATACTTTGATTAAATGTACTGCTTCGTGTTTGGGGTATAATAGACTACATTTCTGATTTGAAATTGGACATTTCAGATTTAATGACCTAATATATTACCCACAGAATCCTGTCCTTTCTTTCCCCTCTCTGGTGCAATCTGGGAAGATAAATTTAAAAGAGGGTGACAGAAGATGTTCAAGGTTGAAAGCAACTCTAACCCCTAGTGATTTTATAGAGAAGACCCTCTACTATGACTTCAAATGTTATTGAGCTGTATCATTGTAGGAATCAGCAAAATTAATTACATTATGCCATTGAGATTGATGAGGCAGATTTTCTAGTAGCTTGTTTGCTGAACTTGCAGAACTAACATGTCATTAACTTTAACCTAAAATAAAACATTACATTAAAAACTCCTACACAGGGCCATATTTTTGGCTAATATTTTATCATTCTTTTTTGGAGCTTCAAAATGAGTATGAAGATGTTAAATATTGCATAAACGCACATAAATATTAGAAATGTATTTGGAGGTATTGAGCACTTGTGCGTGAGACACTGTCCTATTTCTATGTATGCATTAATTCACTTAATATCATCAGCAACAACAAGGTTAGTGCTATTATATTGTCATTTAACGATGGGGAGTCTCCATACTAATAGTAGACTATGTGTCTAGAAAGTGGAATAACTGGGACTTGAACACAGTCAATAGGCAGGATATAAAGGTGTGCATGAAACTGGTTTTAAGATGTTTACTTTTTATAATACATTATATATATGATTACCTTGCAATCCTTTAGATAGATACAACTGTATAACTCTTCGTATCAATAAAAATAGTGCTAGCAACGGTAATAAAAAATCACATCCCAATAACATAAGAAAATACTTCATTATACTATGTCAATTTTTTTAACTTTCCTTGAAGTTAACATACACACAGTCTTATCCATTAAGTTAGCACGACATAAGTCCAAATTTCTAGAATATGAAGGCCTAATAAGGAGTGGGAATTCCACAGTAAGTGTGGATTCAAGATATAATCCAAATGGTGTGACTGAACAATTTGTGTTCTAAATCGCTATAATATTCTCCCTTCCCTGGTTAGTTCTGTATTTTCCATCATCAAATTAAAAAAAAAAAAAAAACCCACAAGTATAGCTATAAGGAAAGCCCTGAAAATACAATTTTTGCAAGGGAATTATATTTTGTGAAACAGATACAAAATCTATGTGTCTGTTTTGTACTTAGATTATTAATATTTGAACAATAATTAGAAATAAAAATAGGTCTTTTCAAATTATGTTCACAATTCCTTTACTAACCAAGTTAAAGCCATCATAGGTAAAAATGTGATTTAAAACTTTAAGCTGTTACATAAAATAACTCTTCAATATCTTTCATGCTGTCTTTACCTTTAAAATAATGTTTTAAATCTGAAATCCTCTTGTCTCAGTCTCCAAAGTAGCCGGGACTATAGGCACCCACTCCAATGCCCAGCTATTTTTAGAGATGGGGTCTCACTCTAGCTCAGGCTGGTCTAGAACTCCTGAACTCAAGCAATCCACCTGCCTCAGCCTTTCAGAATGCCAAGATTATAGACGTGAGCCCCCATGCCCAACCTAATAAACTATTTATATCCAAATTTTATATAGAATGAACTTGATCATGTCATTCTTATAGATTTTAAAAATATAAATAATATAGCTGTCATTACGAAAATTCCAAACATTTTTATCTGATCTTTACCAAATATTCAAAGAACAGATATGTCCAATCTACAACAACATTTTCATTTTTCCTTGAGAAACTAAAAGAGGCCACTCCACAACACGTTTTGTCAAGCTAGCGAGACGTTGGCAACAGAACCTGACAGAATAGGTAAAAAAAAAAAATTCATAGGTCAATCTCAGCATTAAACATAGTTATTAAACTCTGATACAGAGCATTCATAATTAAAAACATGTCTAATATATTGGAAATAAAATGTAACTTAACTTGGATATAATAATTGCAAAATATTATTGCAGACAGTAATTCAATGCATTAAAACCCCAGAGTTTTATGTTAGTAAGAAAAAATATGTCTAGGTCACACATTCCTATTTAACATTGTAATTCCAGACATTAGCTACATACATGCAGTTTTAGGTGCCCACACAAACCCAAACCACGGGATCGTTTACAAATGCAACAAAAATGTAAAGTATGTAAAGTATCTCAAATCAATATTATAAAATATGGACATCATCTTATGAGGAAAATGATAGAAGTGTTTTGAAAGATATTTTTTAAAGATCTAAAGAAATAAAGTGGTATAATTATACACGAAAATTCAATATCCTAAAATGGAATATCACAGAAATCCATCTCTAGTTCAATGCAATTCCAATTAAACTCATAAATAAGATTTTCATAAAACTTGACAGGTTATTTCTATGACTTATATGAAGATCCCATCGTCAAAAATAAGCAAAACATTTTGGAGAAAAAACAAGGACCCATAATTGTTTATGCTAATTGTAAAACTGAAGTATTTAAGATAGTGTGTTATTATGCAAGAATAGGAAATTAGGGAAATTATAGACTCGAGATCTACAAATATGACCAAAACGTCTCAAAAAACCTTGGTAATGAAATGGGTAGTTTTTGGGTCAGTTAGAAGCTATTAAGAGAATTATGATGGGTGGCGCTGAGACAATGGATTACTTATATGCTTATGAAAGAAAGCTCCATTAATAATAAAAATGGGTCAGTAAATTTTTTATATATCAAAGTGAATCTTCCATAGTATTGAAAATTAAGGAACCACATGAATCTCAAAATATCAATATAGAGAAATTAAGCAAACCACTATCTTCCCAATAGGATTACATTTAGTTTGCATTAAAATCTATAAAAATGAGTATTTTTAATGGATAAATATAGATGAGTAACATATGCTAGAACTTACGTTAAACTTATAAAGACCTTATTCTATTAGCTCAAATAGCTTAGAATCTTCTTTTCGAACTAGCGCTAGAAGTTGAGGATTGCACAGATACTCTCTTTTCTTCTTTTATTAATGCTGCTGCATTTAGTTTCAAAGGTGAATATTGATGGTCAGACATCAGGAACACAATCCAAATTGTAATAAGAAAGGGAAGCAAAATAATATAAATTAAGAGTCCTACCCAATAACTTTCACCTAGAGCTTCCATCCCAGAGGTAATCATTGTCTTCAAAGGAAGCACATTGCCACTTTCAATCAAATCAGCTCTCTACTCCAAGGTGGGGAAAAGTATAGGGGAAAGTAACTACCATTATTTCGCTCATAAAGTAAAATGCCAAGGAAAAGCAAGAGGAAGACTAAAGCAACACTACAAAAATAAGGATTATCTTTAGCCCGGGAAAAGGGATCTTTATGTTTTATATACTGTGTTTTGCCATGTATAATGTGCACCCACATTTTTGGTATAAGTTTGGCCCCCCCCCAAAAAAAAACCCTTTCATTTAATTTTTAATCCAAATTTGTATGTGTTTACATTAGTTCTTTTGTATTAAAAGGAATTTTAGCATTTAAATTTTAACATATCATGGCACAAGAAAGAGTTATACTTCCAACACATAAATAAAATAAATTAAAAAATTGATATAGATTCAAAATTAGTTCTACCCATCTATAATGTGAATCCTTATTTGTCCCTTAAAATTTTGGGCAAAAATAGTGCACATTATACACTGAAAAACTGATACTTGTGGTTTTACAACCTGATTGTTAGCATTTTATATCTTAAGCTTGACTGTAGGTGCGTGGATACACATTTCTAAACCACACCTACACGTACGTTACCGATTCTTTCCTCTGCTCTTATAAAGAATTAAAAATAAATAAAATAATAAAATGAAATAAAAATAGGCTTGGTAGGCATATCAAGAGAAGAGAGCTTTCTGATCCCGTCTCCTCTGGGGTCTCCAGAGAGAGGCATGCGGGAGCCACCCTGAATGATATGTGGTACTTTCATGCACTCCCTGGAGGAAACCCGTCTATCTCTGTTCTGTTTTCCTGCAGGGCAAGCATGATAAGGCAAACTTTTCTGAGGGAGGGTAAGTAGACTTCTGGGACCCAGACAATCTGGGTTTCAGTACTATAGGTTCAGAGGAGTTGTGTGGGAAAAGCCACTGTCTTGTACACGTGGATGATTAGCCATTATATTATTGTACGTAAACACTTGCACCATACCTATGTAATTTGAGCTCGGAAATGTTAATTAACAGGTCCAAGGTCACGCGCGTATCACACCTCTCACCTACGCCCCTGACTCCAAGGCTCATTATGTTCTCTTTTCACGTTTTTTCCCTATCCGAATATGATTGCAGCAAATACAGAGCTCTATTAAATCATATTTACCCTAAATTATTCTCTTTTTGTCCCTAAAATTTAAGTATTTGTTTTTAGATGGAGCTTTACTCACACATACACATCCATATCCATATCTCTGTACACATATGACTAAATAAAAGAGTGTCAGTATAGTTCGTGGCAATTTAAATTTAACACCCATTTGTGGCTAAGATTTATTTTTGCTTATGCATAGTTCATTGAATGACAGTAATACTATAAAACATATTAAATTAAAAAACAGCAATTTCAAACACTTCAGAAAGGAAATAAAAAAGCATTATATGTTTGTTAAATTTGAATATTATAGGTAAGTCAATACAATGTTTATTATATTTCCATTTTCTATGTATCTGCATATTGTCCCTGAGAAAAAGACAATAACATGACTCACAGACTCTGAGGATGGAAAAAAATCAAATAAGAGGAGAAAATTCAGAAAATTACAATGAAGAGTTTGTCTTATTGTTGACAGAAGAATTAACAAAACTGATTTTGAAAATATAATGACTGAATAAGTTTGGCAATGGTTTAGCGAGTGAGGTCGTCTGCAGCCCTTGGGCCAAGCTGTTTCCTACTCCGTTAATCAGGTCAACATCAATGGTCCATTGCTCTGCAAAACAGTTAGCATTATTCTGTTTTATCATAATGAATTATACTATAAACTTTATTAGTCACCCGCCAAATACATGACTTTAATTAGGAAAAAACTGTGCTAATACAATGTGCACAAATTACACTAAGTTCAAACTATCAGCAATATATGCTCTGTATTATTGGTATTACTTTCTAAAGTAAAAGGAGTATATTTAACCACAGAAATGGATTTGTATGTAAAAGATGCTATCAGTCAATATCACAGAAATGTAAAATGAAATGCTTGGGGAAGATTTAGATTCCCGACCAAAGTTATCCTTCATCTTCCCCTCCATTAAAATGATCTCGATATTCAGTGATGGATGACAGGAAAGATGGAAATCTCCTGATAATTTAAAATATCATTAGTTACTACTTTTGCATTCCAGATAAGACTTCTGTTATAATATATTAATTAAAAACGTTGATTTATCATCATTAATTTTATTATAAGTTTGCATTTCAGTAGAACTGCTAATTCAATGTAAATCTATCATTTTATGCAATAGTTAAATCTATATAAAGTTGCAATCATTTTATGCAATCATTTTATGCATTTTATGCAATAGCTAAACCTATATAAAGTTGAAACAAAATCATAATATAAGACAAAAGTATTAATATTTGCCTTGGTCTCCTCTGGCTTCCCCACCACTCCCCTTCTCCACTCCTTCACTCAGGCTGCTACAGCTGCGAAGGCTGCCTTGCTGTTCCTAGAAAAACCCAAGAATGCTCCCAGTTTAGAACTTTAAAAATTATTATTCTTCATAGTAGGGCTGAGTACATTGAATACTTTTTCTTCCATTCTTGAGATATTTTGCTAAGAATATGTTCCAGCTCCATCCATGTAAACATGAAAGAGGTAAAGTATCCATCTTTCTTTAAGCCTGTGTAATATTCCATGGTATACATGTACCACAATTTATTAATCCATTCATTCAGCAGTTTTTGAGAGCTATTTTTTTATTTTCAGTCAGCATAATAGGTGTATATTATGGTTTTAATTCTCATTTCCCCAATGACCAATGATGATGAGCATTTTTCAAGTCCCTATTTGTCATTCATTCATGTTTCTTTCTTGGCAAATCTTCCTTTTGAAATAATTTTCCATTTTATTACAGGATTGGTTGTTTCCTTGTTATTGAATTTTGAGAGTTTTCTATATATTCTGGATATATAATATTTATTAAATATGGCACCTGAAATTATTCTTTTTTTACTTCATGGTGTCTGTTTTCATTTTTTTAACATCTCCTTTCAAAAAAACTAAGCTTATTTGATAAAGTAATATTCATGCTTAGTTTTTCCTTAAAGTAAATTTATTTTCAGGCAGTTCATAGCTTTGAACAATTATATCATCTGGGTATTCCCCACTCTTGAAAATTATTAAAAAAAATTGTCTTTAACTCAGCCTTTAAAGTACATCTATCTTATTTGAAGCTATTTCATTCATCATAGCACTGTGTTATTTATATATGTTAAACGTTACCTCAGGTAATCAAAGGTGACAAAATAGCAATTAGTTATGTTCATACAGATAGTATGTACCCTCAATGCTGTGAACATGGCATTTCTTTTAACCTTCATGATCCTCACCCAACCTCACGTTTATCAAGAGAAAAACAGTCAAATTCCAACGAAGAAGCAGTGTACAACATAACTGACCAATACTCCTCAAACAGTGAAAAGTCATTAAAAATAAGGAAAGTTTGAGAAAATATCACAGACAGGCAGAGTCTAAGTAAACATGACTCTTTTTTCTTTTAATTAAATCATAGCTGTGTACATTAATGCAATCATGGAGTACAATGTGCTGGTTTTATATACAATTTGAAATCTTTTAATCAAACTGAAATGTAATGTGGCAAACTTGATGGGATCTGGGAACAAGAAAAGACATCAGCTAAAAATTAGGGAAATTA
>CAUYON010042145.1:0-14608 GCA_963573935.1 Arctocebus calabarensis
AATGACAGCTGCGACCAAAAAATGGCTGGGTGTTGTGGTAGTCCCAGCTACTTGGGAGGCGGAGGCAAGAGACTCGCTTGAGCCCAGGAATTGGAGGTTGCTGTGAGCTGTGATGCCACAGCACTCTATCTAGGGTGACAGCTTGAGGCTCTGTCTCAAAAAAAAAAAAAAAAAGATTTCACTATGACAACTGGAAAGAAAACTGTCATTAATTGAAATAGCAATAATTATAACAAGTATAGATTTTGGGGGAATCAACAGTCCAGTTTTGAACATTTTGAGACAGCCCCAAGTAGAGCTGTTAAACACATAGCCTGGATATATGAAATCAAAGAGCCTGGGCTTGAAAATAAATTTGGAAGGTGTCAATGAAAGCACATCTAGTAGTTTGAAACCCCAGGAAGAGACTACCTAAGCCAGGTGATCAAGGTCAACATCATTAGTAATAAGTCATATTAACTGTATATTCCTTCCATATGAGGTGATGAGAATGTCACTTTACTTTGTGGTCTTCTTCCCCAAACTCCTGACAAATTAGACAAATGCTTTTATAAAATACTCAACCAGTACTCCTTAAAGCTGTCACGGTTATCAAAAACAAGGAAGGTCTGAGAAACTGTCTTAGACAAAAAAAAAAAAAAAAAAAGGCCCAATAAGACATGTCTACTGCATGTAGTACAGTATCATGAATGAGATCCTAGAACAGAAAAGCAAAAAGACATTAGGTAAAAATAACAAAATCTGAGTAAAACAGGGACTTTAGTTAATAGTACTGGATCAGCATTAGTTCAATTGTGACAAGAGAACCACACTAATGTAAGATAACTGTGCAGGTGACGGTGGTGGCAGCATTACCTTTGCAATTTTTTTATAAATCTAAAACTACTTTAGAATTAAAAGCTTAATAGAAAACAAAATAACAAAAGCTTGAATGAGACAAAAAAAAAAAAAAAAAAAAAAGTCCAAAGAGGCCCTCCCAGAAAACCAAGGAGGAGCGGTCTGGGGATTCTGTTTATCAGCATCATTTCTCCTGTTCACCAACTTCCTCACTTCGGCTTGTTCCTCACCTGCACGCTGCCTTCCAACTCCTGACACCGCGCTTCCACTCTGCTGCTCCCTCTAGAGCAGCAGTGGTCAACAGAACTTTGTGTGATGATGGAGATGATCTGGATGTGGACTAACGCAGTAGCCAACAAGCATGTGTGGCTACCAAGCACCTGCCATGTGTCCAGTGCAACTGAGGAAATGACTTTTTAATTCTATGTAATTTTAATTAACATTTAAATTGCCCATGTAGCTACTGGTGACTATTGGGACAGCACAACTCTAGAGTTCAAGGTCTCTTATTTGATCTTCCCATTTCCTGATCCTTTTATAAGTTGTGAAACTTCTGATTCTCCAAACCGGATTCTAGAACATCTTTAAACAATGTCTGAAACCTGGCTGGCAAACTCACCTTGGGGCTTATCTTTCTACACTTAGGCCTATGACAGGAAAAGGAAAGGAGCCTCCCAGCCCAAACGATCTTCTTCACTCATTGGCCTGTAACTCGGGCCTGAGATGAATTCCCTTGCATTTAAGGGCAGTGTTTCTCAAATGTGAATTTTTTTCAAGGTAAAAAAAAGATTCCCAGTGCTAACACAAACCAGATCTTTTAAAGCTTATAAATTACAAAATGAAAAATAGTATTCAAATTAGTATCAACTTAATGAGATGGATAACATCATTCTGCTAAACTAAACTGCTACTCATAACATGAATCTGGTGCCACCTCATACAGCACAAACACTGATACTCATCTTCTAAACCTCTCAGTCTACTCAATGACTTTATTTATTCCAATACTACTTGTATTAATCACTCTTCCAAATTATTCTCCTCTCAAGAATGTCAAGGTTTTTGAAAGGACCCAGTGAGGTTCCCTTAAGAGAAAGGAGTAGACTCTCACATTAAGACTGAAAGTGGCCCGCAGGGCCACCAGAGAGGTTTGCCACGAGAGATCCTCTCCTCCCCTTCAGTAAAAACATATTTCAAATTGCTAACTTGCTCCTAATTATGATCCTCAAAGCTGTGGCCAAATTCCAGAGGGACCAATACACCTAAATTTGCTCATAGTTTTAACTGGCTACACTTCTGTAACTCCACAATCCTACACCACCACCTGGCATTTATTACAAGGTCATTTACCAAAGAATTTGACAATTGGAAGGTGTCCTTAGAGAGCAATCATTTGCTGCTACAGTTTATAGACTGTGTTCCAGAGAACACGTCCTGCCAACACAGAAGCTCAAATTTTAACATAAGAGATTTGTTTAGTTTTTTGTTTGTTTTTGAGACAGAGTCTCACTATGTCACCCTAAGTAGAGTGCCTTGGCATCACAGCTCAAAGTAACCTCAAAATCTTGGGCTTAAGTGATTGTCTTGCCTCAGCCTCCCAAGTAACTGGGACTACAGGCGCCCGCCACAACGTCTGGCTATTTTTTTATTGCAGTTGTCATTGTTGCTTAGCTAGCCCAGGTTGAACCCACCAGCCCCGATGTATGTGGCCGGCGCCCTAACCACAGGGCTATAGGCGCCAAGCCTGTTTATTCAATTTTACGAAGACCTTGATATAAAGTTCCTCCTGCCTTCTCAATGCACATGTATTTGCAGGTTCTTATAATTGTATCATTGATGAGAAAAGGCTATAACCCTACAGAGTGTGTATTTAATTACAGTCCACTCAGGTAAACTTGCTCAAGAAGGGTCACTAGCCAGATCATTGTCACCACTCTCAATTCAACGGCAAGGAAGGTTAAAATACATCTCCTGACTCTTGCTTTCTAAAGTGATTGACAGCTGCAAATAATAAACTCAACATGTCAATCAAATCACACTTCACCAGTCCATCACCTCAACTAGACAAAAATACAATTGAATTCTAATTTGGACATACACATGTCCTCTGTAGCTTCAATTTATTGAGTTTTATGTGCTTTTCTCTCTTTTTGTACATTCACAGGGAAAGCCTAACCAGAAGACCTACCTGTAGGGCCACACATACTACCCCACACATCCCTCTGATTCCTTCCTCTCAAGTCAAAAAGAAGCATTTTAAGCAGAAAGAGAGAGAAAGGTGGGGGAAAGGAAGAGCAGAGAGTGGGAAGGAGGGAGAGGGCTGGGGGGGTCTCAGTGTGTAACATACCTTTTGGGGACAAGACACAAGTATAAGAGGGCCTTTACCTAACAAATGCAAGCAGTTTAACCTGGTTTCTTATACACTCAATGAATCCCCAACACTTAAAAAAAAAAAGCAGGCTCGGCGCCGGTGGCTCAACGGGCTAGGGCGCCAGCCACGTACACCTGAGCTGGCGGGTTCGAATCCAGCCTGGGCCCGCCAAACAATGACGGCTGCAACCAAAAAATGGCCGGGCGTTGTAGCGGGTGCCTGTAGTCCCAGCTACTTGGGAGGCGGAGGCATGAGACTCGCTTGAGCCCAGGAATTGGAGGTTGCTGTGAGCTGTGATACCATAGCACTCTGTCCAGGGTGACAGCTTGAGGCTCTGTCACAAAAAAAAAAAAAAAAAAAAAAAAGCAGCATTTTACTGGGCAACACAGGAAGACCCCCCCCCCCCCATTTCTACAAAAACTAAAAAAAATTAGACCGCTGTGGTGGCATGCACCTGGTCCCAGCTACCTGGAGGCTGACGCAGAAAAATCGTTTGAGTCCAGGAGTTCAATGAACAATGATCACACCATGTGCTCCCCCAACCTGGGGGACAGAGCAAGATATGTCTCAAAAAAAAAAAACACATTTCAGGCTCAGCGCCTGTAGCATAATGGTTATAGCAGCAGCCACATACCCACATACACCAAGGCTGGCAGGTTCAAACCCAATCCGGGTTGGCTAAACAACTGTAATAGATAATAGGTAGAGTGTTATGGCAGGTACCTGTAGTCCCAGCTGTTTGGGAGGCTGCGGTAAGAGAATCACTTAAGCTCAAGAGTTTGAGGTTGCTGTGAGCTGTGACACCACAGCACTCTACCAAGGGTGACAGCCTGAGACTGTCTCAAAAAAAAGCATTTCAAACACATCTGCACCTGGAATTCAGGTCTTCCCTTCTGGAGCCAGAACTGACACCAGGAAAAGGAGAAGCAGCTTTATTACATGACTTCCAAAAACATCAACGTTAAACTTCCAGAGTCACAAAAAAAGTTACTCTGTTCTTTTGCAGGAGTTATCTTTCACCCCCCTAATATCAGCAGCAATTGCACAAAGGACACGGATTCCAGAGAAGGCAAGCAGAAAGGACAGGTGGGATTCACACAGGCAGAGATTTGGGGAGAGCAAGTCCCTGTAAGGCATCAATAAGCACATACATAAGATGAAAATAGCATAGATGAAAGCTACTACTAGCTTACTGACTACAATTTGGAATGTGTGAAGAATAAAAGAGGGTTGAAGAGGTAAACAAGTATTTATTTAGACTTGGTTAGTTGTTTGCCATTAAAAGTTATTGCAGGGCGGCACCTGTGGCTCAGCTAGTAGGGCACTGGCCCCATACACTGAAGGTGGTAGGTTCAAACCCGGCCTCGGCCGAACTGCAAAACAGAAAAATAGCCAGGCATTGTGGCCTGTAGTCCCAGCTACTTGGGAGGCTGAGGCAAGAGAATCGCTTAAGCCCAGGAGTTGGAGGTTGCTGTGAGCTGTGTGACATCATGGCACTCCACTGAGGGCAATAAAGTGAGACTCTGTCTCTACCAAAAAAAAAAAAAAAAGTTATTGCAGAAAGTAATGATTTAATCAGATTCACCATTTGGGAAGATTAATCTGACAGCAGTGCATAACACTAATTTAATTAGAAGGGGAGAAACGATAGAGCAGAAGGGACCAGACGGGAACATGAAGGCCAATATAGAAAAAAACTGTACTGATGGGCTTTAGGTACAAAAGTGAAAATCAAATATTGTGCACATTTCTTTGACTAACTTCAGTGACTTTAACATAAACCATTAGTTTATATACTGCTATGGAATTTAAAATGCTGCCAAAAAAACTATGAAACGCTATCATCCCATTTTCATAGACGTTAAAATTTTTTAAAAGTGCATCTTTCAATGAAATTACAGCCAATAGTTTGTAGTTTTCTTTAACACAACAGTTCAAGATAAAGAAACTTAATTGTACAGTTATGTTGTAACTGTAAAAGGTATAATGAACAACAGTTTCTCTCCTTCCCAATTGCTTGAATTCTCTCCTTACCCTTTCCCTAGACCTGTCACAGGACTCAATAAATATAGGTAAGATAATCAATCTTGTTATTGGTTATTTTCCCTGTTTTCACCCTTCCCTTCATTTTCACACACACACAGAGTTAACATGACGCCTCATCTACAAAAGTTCCATTTCCTTGGGCCCTCGATGCCGAGTCTCTGGCCCGACCCAGGGCCTCACTCGGGGCGGAGACCTACAGCGGCCCACGAAACTGTGGACGTGGACAGCGTGCCAGCTTACTGGGGTAGGTCTCCTTCAGGTCGGGGGTGCCAGAGCACCTTAGAAGTCACAGTCAGGGGCGAGCATCTCAGCAGCAATCTCCCAGCAGCGGTCTTAGTAGGGGAGCGCAGATCAGGCGTCCTCCGAGCAAGGAGCAGCCCCGACTAACTGCTCCTGAAGCTTTTTATAGAAATAATCCCGCGGCCACCTGCGCCACAGGTGTGGCGACTGCTAACCAATGATGTACGTACTCTCGTGCTCTCGTGCATCTCACTGATGAGAGCCAATGACGTTAAATCCCTTCCCGATCCCTTACTGCCAAGGTATTTCTCACAGGTGCCTTCTACACTTATCTACACTTCCCTTTTGTTTTCTCGAACCCTTTCTTTTTTACAAGGTTCCAGCTGTTCTCAACCTGTGGGTCGCGACCCCTTTCACAGGGGTCACCAAAGACCATCCTGCATATCAGATATTTACATTATGATTCATAACAGTCGCAAAATTACGGTTATGAAGTAGCAACGAAAATAATTTTAAGGCTGGGGTCACCACAACATGAGGAACTGTAGTAAGGGGTCGCAGCATAAGGAACGTTGAGAACCACTGTAACCGGTCTAACTAAAGCCACCCACCAGGAAAGAGCACATTAGCAAAGTGGAAACTTCAACACTTCAGTCTCTTCCCTCCCAGGGGGCAGTCTGCGGATGAATTCAAGCTTCTTAGAGAAGCTAGAGAATGAACATAAGAACTGAAACAAAAGGACAGGTCAGCAGTGAAATCTTTTCGGAGACTGACGACCTCTGGAATGGGTGAGAGCAGGGGTGGCAAACTTTCTGTAAAAAGGACCAGATAGGAAACATTCTAGGCTTTGCAGGGTATATGGTCTCTGTTGCCACAACTCAACTCTTGCCATTATAGCACAAAAGCAGACATAAATATATTAATGAATAAGTATGACGGTATTCCAATCAAAATTTATGACACTGAAATTTAAATTTCATATGATTTTCACATGTCACAATTTTATTTTCAACTATTTAAAAATAAAAAATTATTCTCTCCTCCTGGGATACGCAAAGGCAGGTGGCAGGCCACAGGCAGTAGCCTGCATCAGAGGGTTATTTTCTTTTTTTTGGTAGTTTTTTTTTTTGGCCGAGGCTGGGTTTGAACCTGCCACCTCCGGTATATGGAGCTCGTGCCCTACTCCTTTGAGCCACAGGTGCCACCCATCAGAAGGTAATTTTACAAATCCCAAAAAGAGAGTAAAAACAAGCAAAGAGCCTCTAAAAAGGTATTATCTCTGAATTTTTTTAAGAGACAGGGTCTCACTCTATTGTCCTGGCTAGATGCCTGTGCTGCAGTGGTGTAATCATAGCTTACTGCACCGTCAAACTCCTGGGTTCAAATGATCCTCCTGCTTCAGCCTCCTGAGTAGCTGGGACTACAGACATGCACCACAACACCCAGCCAATATTTTAAAATTTCTTGTAGAAACAGAGTCTCACTTTGTTGCCTAGACTAAGTCTTAAATTCATGTGTTCAAATGATCCTCCTGCCTTAGCCTCCCAAAGTGCTGGGATTATAGGCATGAACCACCATGCCTGGGTAGATTTTTTTATACATAAAAATTCTTTCAAGAGCTTAAAAAATAGTGAACCAACTGTCACTGTTATAAAGGAGCTTTCTCTGAAACAGCTGATAGAATTCATGATATTAAAAGGTACTCCCTAGGGTTCCCTAGGAGCTCAGTGGTTAGGGTACCAGCCACATGCTCAGGGGGCTGGTGGGTTCAAACCCAGCTGGAGCCTGCTAAACAAAAATATATAGTGAAGCATTATGGCAGGCACCTGTAGTCTCAGCTACCAGGGAGGCTGAGGCAAGAAAATCACTTAGGAGTTTGAGGTTGCTGTGAGCTATGTCGCCACAGTACTCTACTGAAAGTGACAAAGTGAGACTTTGTCTCAAAAAAAAAAAGGGGGACTCCCTGTCATTAGGGAAATATAAAGCAAAAACACAATTAAGATATCACTATACTCCTACCAGAATAGTTATCGTGCAAAACACTAGCAATACACATACTAAGTATTGAAAAAGATGTAAAAAAAGTCACAACCTTCAACTGTTGCTGGTTTATGAAATGGTACAGCCACTTTGAAGAACAGTTTGGCCATTTCTTAAAAAGTTGAATACCTATATACTTCCTGTATGAGGTAGCAATTCTACTCTTAAGTATCTCCCTAAGAGAAATGAAAACATATGTCCACACAAAGACATTTGCGCAGCTCCTAAGTGTCTACAGGAGCGTTATTCATAAAAGCCCTGCACCTGGAAGCAATAGAAATGTCCATCAGCTAGCAAATGGCTAACAATGTGGCTTACCCACACAACAGAACACAATCAGTAACAAGGAACAAACTACCAATACATGTTATAACACGGCTGAGCCTCAAAATCATTACCCTAAGTGAAAGGAGCCAGAAATGAAAGACTATCTCTTACAGGATTCTTTTGTATGAAATTCCTAAAAGGCAAATCTATAAAGACAGAAAGCCCATCAGTGGTTGCACCTGGGGCTGCAGATGAAAGTGGAGATTGACTGTAAATCAGAAAGAGGAAACTTCGGAGAACAAAGCAAGTGTTCTGAAGTAGGTTGGGGTGCTGATTACACAACTCCATAAATTTACTTTAAAAATCATTGGATTGTATACTTAAATGGGTGGATTTTATAGTATGTAAACTATACTTCAATAAAACAGCCTTATAGAAGGAGGCAGGGGATCCCAGAGGGCCTCGTGGATCTCCTAGACTGCTCACAGCTCTCTGCACCCTTTCAGACACTTCTGTGACCCTGTGCCTTCACTTTGGTTATACCTAAAAAGCCTCCTTAACTGAGCACCTACACCGAGAAGTTTGCCCCACCCATACCCTGCCCTACTTCTCATCCCACCTCACTCCCAAGGAGATTGTGTCTTCAACATTCTAGTGCTTTGCGCTCAGCACATTCATCTTAATCTCCTTTACTCCTAACTTCGTAATTCTGTGATAAATTCCTTGAGGAAAACACTGTGTGTTATTCATCTACCTATTCTTTTTTTTTTCCTTGAGACTCTGTCTCTCTCTATTACCTGGGCATGAGGGTAGTGGCCTGATCATGGCTCACAGCAACCTCAAACCCCTGGGCTCAAGCAACCCCCTGCATAAGCCTCCCAAGTAGCTGTAACTACACACACACACCCACCATGCCTAGCTAAGTTTGGTACTTTTTGTAAATAAGGGGCGCCACTATGGTGCACAGGCTGGTCTTGAACTCCTGGCCTTAGGCAATCCCCTCCCCAGAGTGCTAGGATTACAGGTGTAAGCCACTATATAAAGCCAATCTATTCTTTATTACACCTACATATAGCAGTCACTCTGAATAGTTGTAATATTGAATCACAAAATCTACAAGGAATATGCATTCTTTTCAACATTAGCATGAACAATGGTGAAAATCTAAACCTCTAAATTTTACTTCAATTTTCCAGAAAACATTTCTAGTTGATTCATTCCAGATTTTTCCAGTTCAATCAGACAAGTACAGAAATCACAAACCATATTTCAATATTGAGCACAAGCGAACTTGTGACAACTAAATATAAAATCTACAAGTTGAAAAGACAGTGAAACTTAACCAGACACAAGAAAATATACCTCAACCAAAGTCAAATTTCAACCAGCATAAAATTTCCAAACTGGAAAGAATATAATTTCTAGAGACTTTCTGGTAAGATGAGGACTCTCAGCTATGACAAAGGCCATCTATTATCTTCAGAATTACTGGCCATTCTTGCCTGAAACAGAGAACAGTGACAAAAGAAACTCTGAAACTTAGAAACATTAACAAAGGCCTACAACTTCTCAAATGCTGAACATTCGCTTTTCCACTTCTAAAATAAGTGACTTCTGAAAATTATTCGCTCTAATTTTCAAGAAAGGTAGGACAACACAATTTATTATTGAAATCACCATTTGTATCAGGTGGAATTTAACCCTCCCCAAAATGATTCATGGATATACAGTACATAAAGGCCAAATGCTGATAAGGATAAAGAAGCTCACTCAAGACTTTAGAAAAACGAGCTTTAAAACCATGAAACAGATGCTAATAGGGGATTTAAAAGGATCTACCAGTAATCTTCAACCAAGAAATCACTCAGATTTTAAGTTCAGTTGTGAGTGACACAGTAAGTATTAACTACCAAAACATCTGAACCGATTACACTGCTGGAAGGAGACGCAAAACTGTAAGCAGGTAAAACTGATCTCCCTCTTCTGACTCAGACTTGCAAATAATTACACATCTATATTAAACATCTGTGCTTTTATTAAGTAAATATAAACCATCCCAATGTGAGATGAGAAAAAAAATATTGAGAGCATTTTAAACTTTTCATTGTTATTGGCAGATCCTTCAAACAAGCACAGATAGAGTGAGGGAGAAACATTTACCGAGAGGGGTGTGTCGGGTGCTTTATATGTGTCTTGGTCCTCTTTGTGCAGCTATAACAGAATATCACAGAATGGGTAATTTATAAAGAACAGCAGTTGATGTCTCATAATTCCAAGAGGCCAGGCAGTCCAAGGTCAAGGCACCAGCAGGTTAGATGTCTAGTGAGGGGAATGGTCTCTGCCTCAAATATGGCACTGATTATCCCTGCATCTCCTGGAGTGGCAGAAGGGCAGGAGAACCAAAAGCATGAAGCCTCTTTTACAAGGGCTTCAGTCACATTCATGTAGGAGGAGCCCTGGGGCTTCATCACCTCTTAGAAGCTCCACCCCTGGCAGCACCTGTGCTCAAGGAGCAGGGCATCGGCCCCATATACTGGAAGTGGAGGGTTCAAACCCAGCCCCGGCCAAAAAAACTGCAAAAAAAAAATATGGGCAGTCCCTGTGGCTCAGTGAGTAGGGCACCAGCTGCATATACCGAGGGTGGCAGGTTCAAACCCGGCCCCAGCCAAACTGCATCAAAAAATAGCCAGGCGTTGTGGCAGGCGCCTGTAGTCCCAGCTACTCGGGAGGCTGAGGCATGAGAATCGCCTAAGCCCAGGAGTTGGAGGTTGCTGTGAGCTGTGACTCCACAGCACTCTACCGAGGGTGATAAAGTGAGACTCTGTCTCTACAAAAAAAAAATAAAAATAAAAAAATAAAAGCTCCACTCCTCTTTCACCTGAATTTTGGAAGGGATACATTCAAACCATAGCAACATATATCATCTCATACTCCTAACAAAAACCCTATGAGGTGGTTTAAACATATAATATCTCATCTAATCCTAACTATAATCCTGTGAGGTTCTAAGGAACAGAAAGGTGAAATAAAATTTAACCAAGGCCCAAAGCCACAAGTAGCATAGCTTTGAGCAGAGTTTATGTTTTCCCTACTGTATCACAGCACCTCCTAGGCTGAGTAGCTTATCCAGTTAAGTATTATAATAGCTCTTTCAGTTGATTTATTATGGGTCACCTGACACCAAGACAACCTTTGATTTCTACATTCTAAATGGCCCATTCAATTGAATATTTCTACAAGTCATTTTAACACCCCTTTATTACATTACATTTCATTACAGTTGATACTCTGCTAACTCCCTGAAGGTAGTCTCCATAAATATTTATAGATTATTTTTTAAAACCCATTAAGCCACTCTGAAGTCTATCATTTGCTTAAAGGACTGGTATACAAACATTTGCCTTTTTCATTCATTTTTCCTTAAGTAAAATAAAGCATATAACAAGGATCCCATTTGTTAATTTCTAAAAGAAAACTCAAAAACATGATTCCATGACCAGAAACAATTGCTCCTCTGAATTTCCACACACTTTGTGTCTGTCCCTTTGAATACCACACCTCATATTTGTAATAAGATTATTTCTGTGCATGCTTTATCTTCTCTGCCAGACTTCAAGCAACCTTTATATGCCCCACAGCATCTAGCAGAGCAGAAGCTGAATAAATGTTTAGATGAAGAAAATTATTTCTCTATTTTCCTCTATACTTCTACCATATAGGTGCTCAGAATCAATGTGCTTAATGAAAGAAAAAAAAGGAAGAAAGAACAAAAATCTACAATAATAATGAGATACTCCGGGAACAATCAGCCTTGAATCAAAGTTGATTTCTGTCATCAGGTTCTAATTAAGAACGTCAGATAAAGCAAATGGAGAACAGCTTTAATCTTCATGCTAAGTTGATACTACTCCGGTGAAAACACAGAAAAATTGTTTGGACAAGCCAACTGAACAAACATGATATTGGATGTCTAGAGGAAAATCATTCTTCAAGAGTCTTCTTCCCACTAGATGGCTATCTGAACTTTCACTGAGAGAGCTAGTCAAAGGCAAAGGCACCACTTAATCTTCCTGTGCATTCCAGCTAGGCCGAGGAAGAGGGTGGTGGTGATGGGGAAAAATTCAAAGACAGGGAGGTTTTCTCTTTTCCATTTTTAAAAGTTTCCCCTTTTAAAAGTACTCATTTAGTCCTCTTCCCATTTTACTTACTCATATCATTAGTAAGCATTGCAGAAGTATATTCATAGGATTGATGAAATTGTGCCAAAGTTCACTTAAACTGACCATATGATTTCAGATTTGAGTTCTCAGGACTTCATTTTGCTCAATTAAATGTGAAAATTTGCCTACATGAAACATTTCAATTTTATGAATGTCCCCTCGATAAAAAGTAAGTATTGTTAAATGTAACCAAATAATTTTTCCATTAAGGATAATGTATGTTGTGTTCCATATAGTAAAACTCTGCCATCTGAAGTGAGTCTTTTTGGGCCATTTATTTAAAATCATTACGTTATATTAATGTTTATTTACTTTTTTCTGATTACAGAATAAATGCTCATTGTCAAAATGTTGAAAAAATATGAAAACATTTTATTTTGCTTCTCCTTAGTCTTCTAAAAATTTTACATGCAAGTACACTGTTTACAAAAATTGGTATGATACTATATACATACATATACAATGTATATCATTTTGTAAGAACTTTTCCATTATTAATTATGTTTTGAAAGCATCATTCTAATAGCTATATAATATTTCATCATTTGGATAATACATCAAAATTGATTTAACTATTCTCCTTTTTGTTGAATATTTGAACCATTTCTAATATTTTTCTGGCATGAATAATACTTTGATAAACAACTCTAGGCCTGAGTTAGATTATGTCTTCAGAAAAGATGACTAGAATATAATCACAAGAATCCCAAATAAAAGTATTTTAGGCAGGGTGCAATGCCTCACCCCTGTAATCCAGGAGACCTAGGTAGGAAGATCACTTGAATTCAGGAGCTTGAGACTACCTTGAGCAAGAGGGACACGCTATCTCCACTGAAAATAGAAAAATCAGCAGGATATTTTCACGGGCACCTGCAGTCCCAGCTACTCAGGAGGCTGAGGCAGGAGGACTGCTTGAGCCCAGAAGTTTAAGGTTGCTGTGAGCTATGATGGTGCCATCAATTCTCACCAGCATCAGTTATAGCTCCCTCTCCTCATACCCAGGCCAACAATGAATTTTGCCATTAAGATTTGTTTGCTAATAAGTAAGGCAAAAGCTGGTATCTTGCTGTTTTATTTGCATTTCTCTTATTAATTTGGTGAAATTTTTCTTCTTCTTCTTCTTCTTTTTTTTTTTTTTTTTTTTTTGCAGTTATTGGCCTGGGCTGGATTTAAACCCACCACCGCTGGCGCCCTACTCCTTTGAGCCACGGGTGCTGCCCTTCTTCATTTTTAAAAATTTAATTGCCTTTGGCCACGGGTGCAATGGCTCACCTCTGTAATCCTAGCACTCTAGGAGGGGAAGGTGGCAGGACTCCTTGAGCTCAGGCATTCGAGACCAGCCTGAGCAAGAGCAAGATGCCATCACTACTAAAAATAGAAAAATGAGGGCAGAAAAAATGAGTGAGTAGGCCATTGGCCCCATATACCGAGGGTGGCGGGTTTGAACCTGGCCCCAGCCAAACTGCAACAAAAAATTGCCGAGTCTTGTGGTGGGCACCTGTAGTCCCAGCTACTCTGGAGGCTGAGGCAAGAGAATCACTTAAGCCCAGGAGTTGGAGGTTGCTGTAAGCTATGACACCACAGCACTCCACCCACAGAGACTGAGTGACACTCTGTCTCACAAAACAAACAAACAAAAAGTACACTTGTAGGAAAAAAGATATTAAAATATTAACAACAGTACTGCAACTCCTGGGCTCAAGCAATCCTCCTGCTTCAGCAGCATCCCAAGTAAGTACCAGGGACTGCAAACACATGCTACCATGCCTGGCTAATTTTTCTTACTTTGTAGAGCTGGGATCTCACCCAGGCTGGTCTTGAACTCCTGGTCTCATGCACTCAATGGTCTCAGCATCCCTAAGTGCCAGAATTACAAGCATGAGCTACTGCACCTGGCCAACAGTAGTATTATCTCTTTGTGGTGAAAACATAAATGAGAAAAACAAATAGCATTGCTTTCAATAGTTAAATACTGGTTGACGGTTTTATTGCAATAACATTCATATAACGACAACAACATTTCACAATACTTTACTCTTCTTCCCAACATCCTTCAGCAGTGATGATCTGCATGGCATTTACCAGTGCTCAACAATATGCACATTAAAACTGGAAAGGGGTAATGATGTTCTCAATATTCAAAGTATCCACCATGTTTTAAGGGAACTGCAAATAAAAATAAGTTTTTTGAAAACTACTTTTACTGGGCACTTACCATGTGGCAGGGTGAGCCTGTCACATGGATTAGAGCGTTTAACTCTCTCATAACCCTAGAATGAATTATTACTATTCTCATTTTAAACATGAGGGAGCTGAGGAGCCAGCATTCAAAGCCAGATCCCAGACACCAAGGCTCACACTTTTGCTAAGACGCCAGCCACATACACCTGAGCTGGCGGGTTCGAATCCAGCCAGGGCCCGCCAAACAACAATGATGGCTGCAACCAAAAAAAAAAAAAAATGGCCGGGCGTTGTGGCAGGTGCCTGTAGTCCCAGCTACTTGGGAGGCGGAGGCAGGAGACTCGCTTGAGCCCAGGAATTGGAGGTTGCTGTGAGCTGTGATGCCACAGCACTCTATCCAGGGTGA
>CAUYON010042147.1:0-14723 GCA_963573935.1 Arctocebus calabarensis
GTGGGGGAGAGACCTCCAAACCTCAGGGTGAGAGTGGAGGGGAGTGCCGGGAGTTCCAACTTGCAGGTAGAGAATATATACAGTTTTATACAGCTTTATGCCGCTTTATGCCTGGCAGGAGAGTGCTGCGGCACAGGGGAATGAGGTCTGGTTTTTAGAGGGTCTCTCCCATGGGGTAGAGTGGGAGGACATCTGAACTCTACTCGCTTGTTTGTATGGAGGTATGGAGTATACTGCGAGCTGTTCTCTTTGGGGAGGGGACTCCCGTCCGCTTGGTGATGTGCTCTGTACTTTTTATTTGTATCCTTGGGGTTGCAGGTCACTCCAGCAGGGTTGATGTGCGTTCCTCGACCTTGTCTCTTGGCTCAGCTCCAAACTGTTGGCTTTCTTGCTAAATTTCTGTCCTTTAACTCTCCTTCTGGACAGGAGCATCTGCAGAAAGCTGGCTGCAGACCGCCATCTTGGCTCCTCCCTCACAGTCTCTACTTGAGCAAACCATGTTCCTCCTCACCTTCCTGAATTTGTACATGCTATTATGTTTGCCTGGACTAGGAAAGCCTCAGTTATTCTTCCAAAGCAGATTTGATTTTGGCAACACTGTCTTCATGGAGTTAGCAGCAAAATATGCACAGATAGTAAAAAATGTTAACAGAACATTTTATATTGAGAGTCATTTAATACTGATCAAATAAATTTGGAGAATGTCTAACAAAGACAATAATTTTTAGTTTTACAAGATTGACACAGAGCTATCTTTTATGGCAACAGTTAAACATTAAAGTTACTTGTTTTGTGAGATTCATTGCCATAAATCTTGGTATAAAACCATGTCCCCAGCACATAAGCATGTAGTTCTCTTCCAATTTACTATAGCAGAATGGCATGGATCAATTCATGGTTACCAAGGTCTAAATTAGAGGACTTGGCCATAATGTAACCTTGTTTTAAAAAATGAAGCTATGAATTACCCCCAAATTAGTCTTATTTTTTTCTTGCTCTTGAAGTGAAGATACAGACTTGTTACATGACTTAGTACGTGAAGATTTATCTCAAGTTCCTACATCTTGGTCAAGTCTATTCATGATATCAAAGATTAATGAAAAAAATTAATGAAAAATGCCAACAGACTTATTATCTTTTGGCAGATGCCTTCATAAGGCAAAGGAAACTGTGGTTAATATAAAACAAGGGACTTAAACATACTTTCTATTTATTTGAGGCATCAACCTGTTTTATCCAGAATGGCTAAATTTATCCAGTTGAGTAGAAGGTTAGCATGTGGATTTGAAGGATTGTCTGGAAAATTAACAGCTCTGTAGCTTTTTTTAAAAAAAATAATTTTATTAAATCATAATTGTGTACATTGGTGCAATCATATGGCAGAATGTGCTTCATATACAATCAGAAATATTTTGATTGTACTGTTAGAGATAGCCTTCATAGCATTTTCTTGATCACTGTATAAAGACATTGATACTCTACATTTAATAATTTTCACCAGTACCCTGCTAAGATGCACCGTAGGTGTGATCCCACTAATTGCCCTCCCTCCGCCTATCCTCTCCCCTTCTCTCCCCTCCCTTTCCCTTTTCCTTGTATTCTTTTGCTATAATTGGGTTTTAACCTTTATATGAAAGCTATAAATTAGCTTCATATTAGGGCTGAGTACATTGGATACTTTTTATCCCATTCTTTTTTTTTTTTTTTTTTCTTGAGACAGAGCCTCAAGCTGTCTCCCTGGGTAGAGTGTCGTGGCATTACAGCTCACAGCAACCTCCAATTCCTGGGCTCAAGCGAGTCTCCTGCCTCGGCCTCCCAAGTAGCTGGGACTGCAGGCGTCCGCCACAACGCCCGGCCATTTTTGTTTTTGGTTGCAGCCGTAATTGTTGTTTGGCGGGCCCAGGCTGGATTCGAACCCACCAGCTTAGGTGTATGTGGCTGGCGCCTTAGCCCGCTGAGCCACAGGCGCCGAGCCAATAATAATTTTCTTATAATCAGAGTACAGAGACAAGTTATTAAAACTATAAAAAACTCCATACACGGGTAGACTAATTGTCCTAAAGGCACAAAACAGTGTGAAAGAACATGGACTTTAGAACTATCTGGGCCCCAAGCCTATCAATGACTGCAAAGATCACTTAACTGCTTTGAGCCTCAGTTTCCTCAGATATAAAATAGGAATAATATTTTCACAAATACTGTTTTCTCACAAGGATTTTCTAAGGCTTAAATGCAAGAGACAGAGAGAGATAGTACCTAGTAATACACTGGCTGCTCAACCAGTAAATAGCTGTGATCCAGTGGAGACTATTCTGTGCAAAATTACTGTCATCCTCCATGACATCAAGTTCAAAAAGAGGCATGTACCAAACATTCCTAACCTATCAACTCACTTAAAATGAACTAGAATTTGACAAATATGTTTCTAATGCCATCATCTGATAAGGTACCTGCCACACTGACTCATGTGAAATGCAACCCAGCTCCCTTTCTGAGTCTCTAGCACTCAGTCACAGCCAATTTCTCTATGAGTACGACCCTCAAACGAGTTATTCATTCATCGTCAACAGAATATACTTCTTTTTCAATTTGGTAATGAAAATTATAATCTACTTTTTTATCCAACTGTTTCTACTATGTATACTATGTAGTGAAAGCACTTAAACAAAGAACCAAAATTCTGATGTCTATGACAAGTACAATCCAGAATTACTGCCATGGAAAAAGAAGTGAACTGGGAAAATGGGATTGCTAAATCAGGGGCTGTATTATAAAGTCTTATTTTACAATCCCAAACAGTAAGTTAATAAATGTATAAACGTAAATTTCAGGTGGAGTTTGCTAAACCCACGAACAGAAATACTTCTCAAAGACTGTTAAAATAATTACGCAGGAGATGCTGCTGACGTGGTCACAAAAGCAAGTTGAGTAGGAGAGTTTCTTGCGTGCATGTGTATGCCTGGTATGTGCGAGCATTCATGCATGTCATATGTGCATGCAGAAATCACAGGAGAAGACAGGATGAAGTTCAGTCTATAGCATGCTGTGCTATCAGACTGCATTAAATTGCTACAAAGTTTTATTCCAAAAAGTAGACAGGTTAACTGTTGGAAATTCTGTTATTATTAGGTAAAATTAACAATAGTTTACAAATACATCACTTTACAGTTTACAAAGTTATTAAATAGACAATCCTTTTGATATCCTGAAATAAAGAAATGTAACTTTTCTGCCCTCTCTTTTTCCCTCCATCAAGGACAGTGCTAAGGAACACTTAATCAGGAAAGGTAATATAAATGCATCAATATGTATAGTACCACAGGAATAAAGGGGAAGAAAGTAGGACTTTGAAGAGGAAGTAAACTAGAATATTAAACATGAAGAAAGCCCAGGGATCACAGGAGAGTTAGTCAATATAAAGGACAGTCATGCCCACTAAATAAAAGGAATGGCACGCAGCGTATGTTCCACATTCTAAAATAACATGAAAAGACCATAACTGAAGGGCTGAAGTTGAACTTTGTGGTTTCTCAGAACACAAGTAGATGACCACCAACCATGGTTTCTGAATGAACTGGCTTCAAAATGCATCTGGTTGCAACAGAGGGCTTCCTGGCCCCTTACGTTAGAAATTTAACAAAGGTTATTTGAGGAGCTGCAATTTTGCATAATGGTGGCATCCTGGGAAGCTTCTATTCCATCAGCCAAGCTTAATATCTTACAATCGTGGAAAAGGAGTTTCCGAGCAAGGATGAGTAATATCGATGGGAAGTCGATACCTGGGCCATCTCTTGGAGATTCCTGCTGTAAGGACTGCAAGTGTTTCTCCAGAGAAAGCACTTGCCTGGGTATGACTCAGGGCCGGGCAGGAATTCACACTATGAATCCGGGTGGTAGGAAGGCGGAGAAGTATGCCTACAAAGATCAAAGAGCCAGGAATGGAAAACAAACTGAAAAACCTTCCCAGTAGGCAGGCTACCTCCCCACGGATAACACCTTTTGAATCTTGATTATAACCAGGGAGGTAAGGTAATGCCCTGGATGCCACAGCACAGGAAAAGACCAAAAAAAAAAAAAGTAAAAATGTTCTAAATAAATACACATATACACAAAAAGAAGAGTGCAGAAGCAGAAAACAGGCAAAAAAAAAAGAGAGAAAAAAGAATAATGCTCTCATCAAGTGGGCAGCCAAGTAACCCCACTGATGCATCTCAACACTATGTAGCTGCCTACTGTACCTAACCTTAGTGTAGGGTGAATGTCTGAAACTTTTGCTGCCTTGGGTCTGTTTCTTGGATTACCATCTGGGGGACTCACTGAAATGTACTCACAGTGAGTGATCTCTTCAAATGAAGTCTCTCAAATTCTGCCTGCTCAGAGATAAATTCAGGGATCTTAAGAGGTGAGGGGCTACACAACAAGAAGGATTTTAAGTCATCTTTTAAAAAAGCATTTCTTCTTCCTAGGAAAATGGGAAACTCTCAGGCAGAGGGGCACTGAGACACTAGAGGAAAGTGTCTGACTGGGGATGGGGAGGCCACCACAGGGTCTCACCTATAAAAAAGGAAAAGATAAGGAAGATAAGAACTCAGGCAAAGCACAAGAAAGTTTCCTTTTGCTAACAGAAAACCAATGCCCTTCAAAAGCAGGACATAAAAAACTGGGGATAAGAAGTAGGTGTTTCCTCCTGATACCCTCAAAAGAACCTTACTCACCCTTCCAGAGAAGACAACCTTAAAGATAGAGGATTCAAAGGTATTAAGACTAGAATCAAAGCCATACTCTACCGACCTTTTCAAAGGCCACACAGAAACAAGAAAAGTAAAGAAATCCAAATAGGTAAATTGAATAATAAGGCAGTCCTTACCCAGTGAGACCACGTTCCCATAATTCTCTAACATCACTTCTCTGTAGAGGTCCCTCTGAACAGGGTCCAGGTATCCCCACTCCTCTCGAGTAAGGTGCACAGCCACATCCTCGAATGTCACAAACTCCTGAAATAACACATCCTGGCTGCTCTGGGGAATGAGACCACTGTAGCAACATGGCCAGAGAACGAAGATGACAGAAAGCATATCCAATGTATATTTATGTTGGGGAAGAGGGAGAACAGATTAGAACCTAAGGAATAAATCCCATAACCCTTAAACAGCCAATAAGTGCCCACCACAGAACCAATGACAGAGAAGGACCAGTGTTTGCTCGTGGTGTCAGGGAGGTGGGAAGATGGTCTGTGTGAAGTCCAGATCTCTGAAGAAGATCAATTCCAGAATTGTGATCTACTACTGAAAAAAAAAATTCTAGGCAAGGTCTACAGATGGGATGAGGCAGAGGCCACAATCAATCAGCAGCAATAGTTCCTGAGGAAAAACAGAGGGATCCTCAGCTCACCTGGTACCTGGCTGTCATGAGCGCAGCTGCCTGGTCTCCTAGGCTTCCCTCATGGGGAAGAGCAGGCACCTGGGGAACAGGTGAAGCTGAGGGAGGAGAAAGGAGCCAAGAGTGAGAGCAGCCCTTCCCCAGGGCTCCCTTCAAAAAAGGCCTCTCCAGTCCAATGGTGTCAGTGGGACCCACCTTCATATCAATATTCCAGTAAAACCAATGAACAATTATCAGGTATTGCATGAGTCTACCCTGCTCCTTCTCAGTACTTGCATGCCCTACTTAAGCAAGTTTAGACCTGTGATACAGTATTTTATTATGAGATCTCATATTTCACTTTATCCTCATGGCATAACATTCCTCTCACAAAAGAGTAAGTACTATACCTGTTTTGCAGATGGGCAAAGCAAAGCAAAAAGACTTGCAGTGACTTGTCCAGGGCCAGGGTTGTTTTGTACACTTTTGACCGTTTCCCACACACTGTTCTGTAAACTCCACTAAGCCTTTCTCTTTCACTGTCTCTGCAACCAATATTGAAGGCCTCAAGAACAAGGAAAGGTGGTATTTCCTCACAATCCTTTCCACACTCCACAATGCCCAACAGCATTCTATACACTGTGGCACTTAATCCATGTTGCTGACACACAAATTATTTCAAGCACTGGAGTTGGCCGCAAGCAATCTAAGACACTGTTCTTAAAAAAATGAAGGAAGAAAAAGACCAACTTAATAATATACATAAAAAATGTGATTGTACAATCAAAAGATAGTATGTATACATTTACATGTATACATTTATATAGGCATTGTGGTCAACCAAGGAATTAAAGGGCTGTCTTCTTGATCAAAATTAGATTAGTCATAAACACTGTAGTTAGAACCAACAGAAAGGCAGGTAGCAAAGGAAAGAGAAACCAAGCCAGGGGAAGGGGCGGGGGAGGGGAAAGGTACTGAATTTAAGAGGAAGTGAGAGCTGGGCAAGGATTGTGAGATGGGCAAAAGCAGCACAGCTTAGAAATTATTCTGATTGTGGTAAGTAGGATGAAGTAAAGGTTATCTGAAAGAAAAAAAGCCAGAGGAGAGTGACTACCACTCTGCTAATTAAAGAAAGATACGCTGTCCTTAACAGAGGGGCACAGACCAGGAGTGATCTGAGTCACATCAGTCCCTCCCTTCCAGTCCTCCCTCTAGGGGCCATCTTCTTATTCAAATTCCTGGCCTCTTTCATATCAGGTCCAGGAGCCCCTTCAGGAGACCTTCTATATGCTGGTTCTCCTGGATTTAGGTGCTGTCTCTGCCTTACCCCCTGTGAGTCCCTGTTCCATGTCGGTGTCCTGCACGAACTGAGGCTCTGGGGACAGACCCTCATACTCGGTCTCCAAAGACTCAAACGAGACCCTAGGCGATCCTGCTGCTTCCTGGGCCGACAGTTCCTCCATCACTGTTCTGGAGGACAATGACCATCACTGCAAGGTGAGATTAAGAGAAATTACTGTAATAAATTAAAATATTCCATCATTTTATATCGTCAGACTTAGCAAAGTATTTTATACCTTGTAAACACTCAATAAAAAATAGTTGATTAATCACCCAAAATAAGTAAGAGGAAGAAAAATGCACATTATTGGGTTTCAAATCCTTAAGTAACAAATCATATGACGCAAGTATGCAGGCTGAATTGAACTCCACTAATTCAGAATTTGTGGTATTAAAAAAAAAAAATCAACATAGTACAATTTAACACGTAAAGCTTTCTCTGGAAAGTTTAAAACATTTAAAATTTACAGCCTTCTTTGGAAACTCAAGTTCGTACTGAAAGACACACTCTAGTTAGGATTGCCTTCCCCCCCCCCCCCAAGCAGGCCCCTTACAGGACTACTTGGTAACAAGTCTGTCAGCCCACTTTAAACTACCATATGGGCTTGACTAATAATAAAACTCACTTCTGGGGTCAGAGCCTTTGCTAACTCAGACTAGGTGGGCAGGCCTTTCCCCACAATCCTAAGGTAACACAGGGAACAGCTGCGATTCAAACAGGTTTGACTCGCGTCCTTCACACCCAAGGAGGTGACAGGGTTGCGTCCTCCTTCCAGAACCCTCAGTAAGGGCCCCCGCCCAGCGCCTAGCTTGGTCCTCAGAAGGGCTTGCCCAGCGCAGTTCTCTTCCCACTTCCCTTTTAGACGAAACACAGTCCCAAAGAGGGTAGGCACCCCATACAGACCCAGCTCACATTAGAGCTCGGTCACCGGGTACTGGCGGTGGGGCCCTCAGCCCGCGGGGCGAACCAGGACTAGCACCCGGCCTCCGCGAGCTCCTGGGAAAAACAGGCCTTAGCACCCGGGCCTCCGGGCCTCCGGGCCTCCGCGTGCTCCTGGGGAAGGGAACCGCCGCTGGCCAGGGCCAGGCCTCCTCCTACTCCGGAGATCAAATAAGTGGCAGCCCCATTGTGACCACAAAACGGCTTCCGGGCACTCACCCGAGCAAAGGGGAAGGCCTGGCGGCGGCCAGGTCACAAACACCCTGTCCCAGAGCCACCCGAGCCTCTCCAGGACCGCTCTAGATTGAGGGGAGGCTGGCGCTTCTCGGTGTCACTTCCGGCAGCGGGGGAGGGAGGGCGGCGAGGAAGGCGGGGTCCAGTGAGGGCCCCGGATGTGGGGTCTGGAGCCGTGCGTTAGGGCTTCTGGGTTTGGTTTTCCCACGTCCTTTTCTGGTTCTACTGCCCTCCCTAACCTAACCTGGCTAACCGGCCAGGCGTCTCTAGCAATTATGTCAGTGATGACCGCAACTGACGTTGGGAAAGTGCCCTGTGGCCCTTCTCTGACGCCAGCCGACCCTTGGGAGCCCCCCCCAGACAGGTGGCCGGCCTTAGTGGGTGCCTGTAGTGGGGAGGAGCAATGGTCTTCTTAATATGCTTATTCAAACTACAGCAGCTTCTTGGAAATTCTAATATCCATTTCCTCTCTTTATCCTTCAGTACCGTTGATATAATTTAACTTCATACTATGACACAGTCTTGTTATAGTATCCCTGTCACAATGGAGTCTGGATCAGAGAAAGAAAATATACTGCTTAGTCTAATCCTTGCTGGACAGCTCCAGGTTGAAACTTCTTTTTTTTTTGAGACAAAGTCTCACTTTGTTGCCTTCAGTAGAGTGCTGTGACGTCATAGCTCAAAGCAAACTCTTGGGCTCAAGTAATTCTCTTGTCTCAGCCTCCCAAGTAGCTGGGACTAAGGCCCCCTCCAAAACACCAAGCTATTTTTAGAGAGGAAGTCTCTCACTTGCTCAAGCTGGTCTGGAACTCCTGAGCTCAGGCAATCCACCTGCCTTGGCCTCCCAAGTGCTGGGATTACAAGCGTGAACCACCATGCCCAGCCCTAGCTTGGTAGTTTTAGATAGAAGCTTTCATGTGCCCATAAAGTTAAACTTCATTTACTTATTTTTTGAGACAGTCTTGCTGTGTCACTGGACAACTGAGTGCCATGGCCTCAGCCTAGTTCACAGCAACCTCAAATTCCTGGGCTCAAGCAATTCTGCTTCAGCCTCCCATGTGGCTGGGACTACAGAAGCTCAGCATGATCCCAACAATATGGACTACCACTTACCAAGGGTGATATAAATCCCTCCACTGTGGAGTGAGCCTGCCAGCACTAGAAACTTGCCAGTATTAGAGACCAATGCTGAGCCTTGGGGATATCTGCTACCACCTGGTTGAGTGCATCAACTTACCTAACCTTAGAAGAGGCAGCAATTTGTACTTAGCAGAACTGATATATGCTGTAAATACAGGCTTTCCTTCCCTGACTACTTTGCCACCTGAACACCCATATCACTTACCTCTGCCCCACTGTTACCTCAACCATAACTTATAATTATGCCCTTACAACTAACCTGTGAGCCTGAGTGGTTACAGGGTGCCTTATCCATTGACATACCTTAAATTAAGAAGCCCATTTGATAGTATGACAATAAACTACAGAAACTACAGAATTCATGGTACTTACTATCCAGAAGCAGCTAGCCAGAAATAACTTTGGAATGGTCTACCAACGACTCAACTAAAATGCTGACCACAGTACAATGTCTTGCAAAGTTGGGGAGCTGTCCTTCCAGATACAGTATATGCACTGATATGCATGGGATCAATAAGGATATATAGTATTGTGTCTCCAACAGAAAGACTACAGAAACCAAGGGCTTGAAACAGGCATATCCCCTATTACTGTTGCACCCAGTAACCCACGTATAGAATTTGTCCTTTCTAGTTCCAAAATCTAGAATCAGCTGAGTTATAGTCCTCATCCTCAGGAAGAACATTTCCTCTGGTAAACACATTAAGTGTTCCACTGAACTGGAAACAGAATACCACCAGGTCACTTTGAGTTTCTTGTGTCAGTAAATCGGTAGGCAAAGAAAAGAGTTATTATGGAGACCCCCACAATACCTGCCTCACACAATACATAAATACAAAAACTGATACCCAGCTAGCTGCATTCAGTAACCTACTTTCTTGAACCCTTTATGCATTTCAGTGTAGGAATAGAGACAGAAGGTGGGGAGGAGAGACTTGTTTAAATAAAGAAGAAAAATACAATGCACAATAATGATCTTAGAGATGACTTGAAATACTGGAAGATAATAGGATGTATCTGGAAGAATAAGTTCTGAGAATGTGATGTCATCAAGGACTTAGAAAGCCAGCTTTCAGAGTGAAGACACACTTAAGTAAATGACTGGAAAGAGTTATGGGGAAGTAGTAAGACAAAAAATAGGAAATGGGACATTGGTCACAATTTATACCAACTAGTCATAGGTAAGCTCTATAACAGGTGGCTTTTCCATTGGTGAGCTCTACCACAAACTTGTCTCAGAACGTAGAGTCCTTTCACAGCCATTTGAGGTTTCAGTTATTGTTTTATAAAAATTATTCCCGACCTTGGGCTGCGCCTGTGGCTCATTGAGTAGGGGGCCGGCCCCATATACCGAGTGGAGGGTTCAAACCGGGCGTCGGCCGAACTGCAAAACAGAAAAATAGCAGGCGTTGTGGTGGGCGCCTGTAGTCCCAGCTGCTTGGGAGGCTGAGGCAAGAGAATCGCCTAAGCCCAGGAGTTGGAGGTTGCTGTGAAGCCACGGCACTCTACCTAGGGCGATAAAATGAGACTCTGTCTCTACAAAAAAATATATATATATATTATATACTACTCAGGAAGTAATGGTTGAAGCCATAATTTTGTAATAACACTTTGACAGCAAAAATGCCTCAAATTCAACTTACTGTACTAATTTCAGTATCATTACCCAGAAAACTCCCTGGAAACATTAGCCAAGCTCAGACAGAATCTTACATCTAGTGTTGGAAAGAACGTTTGTTGCCCATAGACTAAGTATTCTGAAATACTGCTCATTCAACTGTCAGTGCAAAAATACTGAGGGTCCAAGAGAAGCAACCACATAGGTTTGTGAGATCTTTTATGCTTGATGCTCCTGTCTTCACCTTTGTTTCAGTTCTTCCGCCACAGACACACAATCACTAAAGTATTACTGTTGTTTGATAATAAGTATAACCATTACAATTATTGCCATCGATAAGAAAAATAAAAGAAACATAAATGTGCGACCAGAGCAGAATGAAGGGAAACCTCCTCTCCTTCTTCCGGTCCCGGTGCATCCTTGCAGACAATAAGCTCAGGAGCGAGATCCCCCCAAGGGCACAGCCACTTGGGAACAGGGACGCGAAGTCCTCCCGAATCCTAGACAAAACTCTCAAGGGAAGCTCTGTCCCGGAAGGCGGGTGTGACGCACTTCCGGCTCTTGAGATGGTCCGTCTGGACGACCGGACGATCTGAGCCCGAGTACAGTGCCCTTCGATTCCCCCAGTCACACTTCTTTTCTGTCCCAGCACCACAGACTTCTCTGAGTTTCACGGTGAGACGTGGGTGCTGCCGGGGAGCACGGGCGGGGACAAAGGTGGATGTGTGCGGCAGTGCTCCGCTGTCCCTCTCTCCATGATGCCCCCGAACGAGATGAACCGGGGTCCATGTCCTCATCCCTCGTCCCAGCCTCGGCGGTAGGACACGTTGTGTCCCAGCAGAGACATCCCTGGGTTCAGGCGGGAAAGGAGGAAAGTTTCGGTTTGCGCACTGCGATGGATACTCCTGAGACTGGGGAGAGGTCACCTGCACCTGCCTTCTGGGTCCCCAGTCCTTGGTTTACACCCCCAAGGAGTCGCGGAGAAAATGACCCTACTCCAATTTTTGTGTTCGCCTCTTGTCCCCATTTGTTTTCTTTCTGGTGAGGGCTTTTTTTCTAGCTTCCTAGGGTTCCTGAGTTGTTAAAATTTGGGGGAACCTTAGAGGAAACCAAATTTCACGGGCTTTTTTTTTTTTAATTGGACTGGCTTGTTAAGCCTTGTAAGTGTCCGCAGGTATCTCTTCAGCCTCAAACCACCACCATTAAGGTGGAGATGAGTGTGTGTCTGAAACCTATTGAATAAAGAAGTGATTTGGATGCAATAGGAAAAGATCATACACATTTCACCCTTTTTCTTTCAGTTTCTGGAGTTGACAGACTTTTAAAATGAGTAGTTTTGGACATGAGGAAGGTTCAGTTGTGGGAAGTGACTTTGCTTAACCTGGAGAGGTGAGTAGTGAAGGGAGTTTGTGGGTGATGCAGTGGGAAAGCGGTTTGGGCCATTAGGAGGCCAGTTAGGAGTGCCCTCTGTCACTGATAAGCAAGATGTTCTTTTAAAAAATACATAGACCCTTTCAGGTCTCAAATTTGTCATAAATAAAATAGGTTTTCTCAAAGGCCCTTCCAACTTTGGAATTCAATGATAGACTTAATTTAAACAACAACAACAAAAAAATAGCTAGGCAAAACCCAGTGCCCCACCTGCATTTCCTTCTGTGCCACTAGCATACAGAAAATTACTCCCCTTATTGAGAATGGATAAGTGACAGATAATCTAAGAAAACATTATACAGACCAGTGCTAAGTAGATCATAGGCAATTAATTAACAAATGTGGAGAATACATTATAAGCAGATCAATGAAACCTTACTATTTGCCAGGGAAATAGGTTGGTTACACAGGGAGGTATAATGGAAAACATTTATATAACTTACCCATGGACATAAACTTTGTTGTGTATTTTAAACCTACACTGGTATATAATACATTTCTCATTCTTACTCAGATGTTTAACAAATATGACAGTCATAATGAAATCTCTTAATTTATAAATGACATGTCCTTCCAAGTTCTGAAATTATAGGCCTGTGATGAATTTGTTGAACTTTCTCCAAATGAGCAGGAAAAGTCTGTTATTTCATTCTAACAAAAATTTTTTAAATGTCTGGTCATTGCAAGGAACTATGTTAAGTGATTTACAGGCAACAATGAAAGCAAAAGACAATCTTTAAGTAGTAGTCTAGCAGAGATAAGGCATGAAAGTTAAAAATTAAATTCTAGGGCAAGAGCTGTCAAAATATTATAGATCAAACAAGTAGTGGAGACAGTGAGTTTAAAGTCAAGACAGGACTGGGTACTTGGAGCACTTAATAAAATTAACAAAACCCATTTACAGATACCCTGAGTTGGAGCAGGATAATACTCTGTGAGGGACTGTCCAAGTCAGAAAGTAGCAGCTATGCTCCTGACCACAACGCTGTCTCTTTCAGTTTTATCTCCTCTTTGGATTTCCTTCATTCCGATTTATACTGCTACAGTGAGGGACAGAATGGAGTTTCTGGGAGTTATATGACTAAAAATGAAGGGAAATAAGCACAGAAAATATAATAGTTGGAAAATGAGGATAAAAATGGCAATACAAATGATGACAAAGATTAGAGATGCTGTAAGATGGCACAAAAAAAAATTTGAACTGTCAGGAAGGGCTTAATGGGCTTCCAGACGGGGTAGAATTTTGAAAGGTAGAGTTAGACAAGTAGATTGTTCTTGGGGAAAGGGATGTGGATGGGAAATGAGCATATATTGATTGGTGAGTCCAGTTTGGCTCAAGTATAGAGTCTGTGAAGAAATAGGAGGAAAGACTTGAAGAATGTCATAGTATGCTGACCTTGGAATGGGATTTATGCTTAATTTTTGAGAGGAGAGGGATACTGTCAGCGTGATGTTCAGCGATACTGTTCAGACTCTATTTGTAGTTTGATTTGGATTAGGGAGAAGTTGCAGCTAAGTAATTATTGCAGCGATCTATGCTAGAGGTAATGAGACCCTGAATTCTAGTTTAAAAATGAACATGGGGCAGGGGATAAATTTGAGAGTCATTTTCTCTATTGGTTCTCATAGATTAATGGATAAGAGAATGAAATTTTGCAGGCATTAGCCAAGTGAGGTGGCTCACGCCTGTAAGCCTAGCACTCTGGGAGGCTAAGTGGGGCAGATTGCCTGAACTCAGGAGTTCAAGACCAACCTGAGCTAGAGTGAGACCCTGTCTCTAAAAATAGCCAGGTGTTGTGGTGGGCGCCTGTAGTCCCAGCTACTTGGGAGGCTGAAGCAAGAGAATCTCTGGAGCCCAAGTGTTTTGAGGTTGCTGTGAGCTATGAGGACGCCATGGCATTCTGCCCAGGGCAATAGAGACTCAGCCTTAAAAACAATAAATAAATAAAGATTTGCAGGAATTGCATTAGCTTCCAGTAGTGGATAAAGTTAGTCAAAGTAATGAATCCTTGGAGCATCCTTCTCCCTAGCTGTTCTTGGGGCAGTTCAATCCATCCTTGACATACCTGCTACTATGAGATATGTATTTCTTCACATTAGTCATTTAAGCCATCTGATCAAATTTTGAGGGTTAGTTTAGTAAAACCAAATAATACCCATAAATCCATTAGGCTCATATAAACAGTGAAATATTGCAATATACTAAAAGTAAGCAAATGAAGATACCTTGTCAGCCTCCCATCTGTTATCGCAATCTCATTCTTCTTCTACAACAGTGATTCTCAACCTTCCTAATACCGCAGCTCTTCAATACAGTTCCTATGGGTCGCGACCCACAGGTTGAGAACCGCAGCTCTAGAATATCTCATGGATCTGTGTAACTCTAAATGTTCCAGTATTCATATAATTATACAGCTTAATTTCTTTTTTTTTTTTCACTAATTGACTTTAAATGCTTAATTTCTTCTTAATTCTAATTCTTTTCCCTGTGCTCCAGTGGATTATCTTCTACACCCTCTTTGTGATTACTTTTTTTTTTTTCTTGAGACAGAGCCTCAAGCTGTCACCCTGGATAGAGTGCTTTGGCATCACAGCTCACAGCAACCTCCAATTCCTGGGCTCAAGCGAGTCTCCTGCCTCCGCCTCCCAAGTAGCTGGGAC
>CAUYON010042153.1:0-17572 GCA_963573935.1 Arctocebus calabarensis
TCAATTTTATTAGGATGAAATGTTCTGTAGATGTCTGTTAAATCCAGTTGTTGAATGGTTAAGTTTAAATCTAAAATTTCTTTACTTAGCTTCTTTTTGGAGGATCTATCCAACACTGCTACAGGAGTATTAAAATCTCCAGCTGCTATGGAGCTGGAGGAAATCGTATTACTCATGTCTATTAGTTTTTCTTATAAATTGAGGTGCAGTCTATTTGGGCACATAAATATTAATAATTGAAATCTCATCATATTGAGTGGTACCTTTAACAAATATGATATGTCCATCTTTATTCTTCTTTACTTTGGTTAGTTTAAAGCCTATTGTTTCTGCAAATAAGATTGAGACACCTGCTTTTTTCTGTTTTCCATTTGCCTGGAATATAGATGACCATCCCTTCACCTTGAGTCTAAATTTATCTTTTAAACTAAGGTGAGATTCTTGTATGCAGCAAAAATCTGGCCTGAGTTTTTTATTCAGTCAGCCAACCTATGCCTCTTTAGAGGACAATTTAAACCATTCACATTAATTGAAAGTAATGATAAATCTTTAGAAAGTCCAGTGGATATTTTTAGTCCTTTCATCACTGTGGAAGATGAAATTTGATAAATAGTTTCTGGGTGAGTTTACTTTTGTGGTGGAGGTTTGCGCTGGTCATTGTGGAGGATAGGTCTGAGAATATCCTGGAAAGCTGGCTTAGATATAGCAAATTTCTTCAGCATGTGGATGTCATTGAGGTATTTAATTTCTCTATCATAAATGAAACTCAGTTTAGCTGGATACAAGATCCTGGTTGAAAGTTCTTTTGTTTTAGGAGATTGAAAGTCGATGACCATTCTCTTCTAGCTTGAAAGGTTTGATTAGAGGATCTGCAGTTATTCTAATATTCTTCCCCTTGTCGGGACCATTGTACCATTCTAGGTAGTGGATTTTTTACATCTGGCTGCTTTTTGAATTTTCTCCTTCATATTAACTTTAGTGAAGTTAATTATAATATGCCTGGGGGATGACTTATTTGGGTTGAGTCATGCTGGGGTTCTGAAACTGTCTGCTATCTGAATTTCAGAATCTCTTGGCATGTCTGGAAAGTTCTCTTTCATAATATCATAAAGAAGAGACTCTGTGCCTTGTGATGCCACTTCATCATTTTTAGGTATCCCTATAAGGCAAATATTGATTTTCTTTGAGTTATCCTAGAGCTGTCTGAGGGAATGATCCATTTTTGCCTTCCATTTCTCTTCCTCTTTGTAGGTTTGGGAGTGTTTCAAAGCTTTGTCTTCAATGTCAGAAATCCTTTCTTCTGCTTGCTCTATTCTGTTGCTGAGGAATTCTACTGTGTTTCTCAGATTTTTGAGGGCTGCAACTTCTTGTCTCAATGTGTCAAAATCTTCGGTCATTTTGTCTTTGAATTCGCTGAATTCTTGAGTTATCTTTTGGATTACTGCTTGAAATTCTAGTTGCATCTTTTCCTCCATTCTGTTGATCTTATTTGCTATCCAGATTCTGAATTCCATTTCTGACATCTCAGCCATTTGTTAATGCATGGGATCTTGTGTGGTGTCTGCCTTATCATTCCTTGGGTGAGTTGATCTGTTCTGATTATTCATATTGCCAGAATTTTTCTTTTGATTCTGCCCCATGAGTATTTTTTGCTGTTCCTCTGGCTGTCCTCAGAGTTGGGGAGGCCTCTCTCCAAGATTGGACCCTGGCGGGATCACTCTATTGTTAGAAGATATTTGTAGGAAGTGACCTAGTGTTGCTCCTCTGGGGCTGCCCAAGCCAGGGAGTTGTGGCTGTGGGAGCAGCTCTGGAGTGTAGCGTGTCACACATGGATCCAACAGCAGGGATAGGGATGGTGCCCATGATTCTGGCACTGCCTGGCTCCCATTGGCTTTGGCAATGAGAGTGGGTGGCTCTCGCAGTCTCTGCTTTGGTGGAGGGCTCCACAGAGAGGTAGGGAAGGCCTTGAAGGGAGGGCGTGGGGTCACGTGACTTCCCGAGTCCCTGGCCAGATAGATGGGGCCGGTGAGGAAGCAGGGAGGGCACTGGAGGAAGGACGTGGGTTGCGCAGCTACCAGAGACCCTGGCTGGGGAAGCCCTGGCCATGGCAGGCTTGGGGGTCTTGGCAGTGCGGCCTGCGGTGAGTCTCGCATTTGCAGGAGTCCTTGGAGTGGGGTGGACCTGGGTGCCAAGGCAGTGGACTGCAGCGGGGTCACTCACTCCTGCTGAAGACCCTGGCGTGGGGGACAGGCCTGGGTGCCAAGGCAGTGAAGCCCCTGATGGGGTCACTCACCCTCACTGCAGTCCCTGGAGTAGGGCGGGCCTGAGTACTGAGGTGGCACGGCCTGTGGCAGGGTCTATCATGGCCCCCGGCATCGCTGCTGAGGGGCAGACCTGGGTGCCAAGAAGGCATGGCCCACAGCGGGTTGCTCATACCCCCCGCAGTCCCTGAAGCAGGGTGGGCCTGGGTTCTGAGCTGGAACAGCCCGTGGTGGGGCCAGTCACACCCGCTGCAGTCCCTGGCGCGGGGTGGACCAGGGTCCTGAGCAGGAGCAGCCTGTGGCAGGGCCAGCTGTTTTATTGTTGCAGTTGTCATTGTTGTTTAGCTGGCCTGGGGCCGGGTTCAAACCCACCAGCCTCAGTGTATGTGGCCAGCGCCCCACCCACCGAGGTACAGGTGCTGCTTGGATTAAAAGAATTAATAGTCTTAAAATATACATACCACTCAAAGTGACCTACAAATTCAATGGAATTACTATCACAAGGCCATTGGCATTTTTCAAAGAAATAGAGAAAACAATCCTAAAATTCAGAGGGAACCACAAAATATCCTGAATAAACAGGATCTAGAGTAATCTTGAGCAAGAAAGACAAATCTGGAAGTATCACACTTCTCAATTTCAAATTACTTTAAATTATTTCAAACTATATTATAAATAATCAAAACAATATGGTATTGGCATAAAACTAATATTAATATGTAGTATGGGAGATTCTACCTGCAATTAGGTAAATCATAGTAAGGGACTTGAACATCCCACTTTAAGCAATGGACAAATCATCCAGACAGAAAATCAAAAATGAAACATCAGAATCAAACTGCACTGTAGACAAATGGACCTAAAAGACATTTATCGGACATTTCATCCAACATGTGCAGAATATACATTTTTCTTAACAATACATGAAACATTCTTTAGACTATATGTTAGCTCAAGAAACAAATCTTAACAAATTAAGAAAATGAAATTATATCAAGTATCCCCAAATAAAATTAAACTGGATTAAAAACTTAAATGAAAGGCCCCAGACTATAAAACTACTAGAAGCCAACATTGGAGAAACGTTTCAGAACTTCAGTCTGAGAAAATATTTTTTTTAGTAAGACATCAAAAGCAAAAATAGACAAATTGTATCACTTTAAGCTAAAAAATCTTCTGCTCATCAAAGGAAATAATTAACAGAATGCTGAGACAATATACAGAATGGGAGAAAATATTTGAAAATATTCATCTAACAAGAGATTAATAACCTAAAATATATAAAGAACTCAACTCAATAGCCAAAAAAAAAAAAAAAAAAATACGATTAAAAAATGGGCAAATGATCTGAACAGACATTTCAAAAAAGACAAACAGCTAACAAATATGTGGAAAAAATAATCTAATCTACTGCTCAATTAGTAGATAATCTAATTTACTACTATTTTTAGTAGTAAAACTACTACTAATCACCAGTGAAATGTAAATGGCAATGAGATACCCCAGTTAAAATAGTTTTTAGTAAAACAATGACAAATGTGGATGAGGATGTGGAGAAAGGGAAACACTAGTACACTGTAGGTGGGAGTGGACGTTAGCACAGCTACTCTAGAATACATCATGGAAGTTTCTTAAAAAAGCAAAAATAGACCTTTATGATCCAGCAGTCCTACCAGTGTATATATTTGGGGTATATATCCAAAATAAAGCAATGTATGGGAGAGATAATATCTGTAGTCCTATGTTTATTGCAGTACTATTCATAGTAACCAAGATACGGAATCAACCTAATATCTTGTTTTCCATCAACAGATGAATTGATAAAGAAAATGTATATATATTCTATCATTTACAGCAACGTGGATGGAATTGGAAGACATTATAGTAAATGAAATAAGCCACGTACAAAGAGAGAAATATTGCATGTTCCCACTCATATGTGGAAGCTAAAAATGTTGATCTCATGGAGATAGTAGAATGATGGTTACCAGAAGCTGGGAAAGGTAGGAGGCGAGGGGAATGAAGAGAGGTTGGTTAATGGGTACAAAAATACAGTCAGATAGAAGGACTAAGTACTAGCATTTGATAACACAGTAGGGTAACTACAGTTAATAACATTTTATTGCATATTTCTAAATAGGTAGAAAAGGAAATTTGGGATATTTGCAATACGAAGTTAATGATAAAAATGTGAGGTGATGGACATCTTAATTACCTTGATGCAATTCTTGCACATTGTATGCCTGTATCAAAATACCACAAGTTCCCCATAAATACATAAATTATTATGTATCAATAACACAAAAGACTAGATTTCAAATAAATATTGGTGTCCTAATCCAAGATAGAAAGTTCTGACTCTCCATATAAGCATGATGTTCAGTATTTTAGTATTTCTGCATGAAGGACTTTTCTGTTACTAGATTAAGTTTCTCTTATTGACATTGTACATCTTCAGATTCTCTTTCTCCCTGAGCATTGGCTGCTAGAATGCTCAGAACCAAATGATTAATCCACTTCCATTGAGCATTAACATCAACTCTTCCTTCATGTTATAAGTTATAGCTTCATTTTTCATTAAACACAATTTCCTTGTTTGCTTATTTTAGTTTATGAAAAGCTTAACTGGACATATTTAAGTTGTTCTAAAAAAATAGATTTTTGCCTCTGACTACACTAAATTGAAGAGTAGCCAGTACGGGTGGGCGTGTTACCCAGGTTTAGAAGCTTGAAAAGCTATTCCAACAGCAAGTGTAACTCAAGTCTAGCTGGTTATAGCACTTTCCAGCAGGCTGTGACACCTGTTTGCATGGTGCCAGACGTGGCTTCCCTGCCTGGCTGCCTCTCCCTCTTCCCATGCACCTGAGCACAAGCTTCTACAGGCAAATTTTTCTCCACCCACTTCCTCCCACATTCAAATCAACTCATGCAAATAGATGTTACAGGCTTGCAAACTACACTTCATTGAAATTCCTGAAAGCCTTTTAGCTGAACCCAGATCCACACCGGGTGTTTATTCCACCTGTGAACTCTGGGAAATGTACCACCATAGAGCACAGGGGAGTGGCCAGACTTGGTCTGCTTTCTCCACTCTTGTTTGTTTCTCTCCTGCCCCAGGGCTGTGTTTCCATTTCAGGTACTCTGAGCATTTTCACCTCTCTCCTCTTTTCTTCATTGAACACGCTTAGGTGTCTCCATGGTCATGGTGTCCTCCTCTGTGCTCTTCTTGATGTTTGTGGAAACAGGCCAATTGATCTCCCAACACTTGAAAAAATTCATGCATCTTGAGAAAACGTTGTGTGCTGATATGTCTTTGGGAGAAGTACAGGATCCTATGCCCTTTACCAATTCAAACAAAAGAGCATTAATTCTTTCTTTATTTGAATCCTTCTAAGTTATGTAATAAAACTGTGGTTTTATAATTTTTCCCATTCATGAGTTATCTCCATTAAGTATTCAAATCAAGGTAGCTCAATTAAATATTGAACTACATGTAAGGGTTATGAGCTATAAAATAAATAAGATATTGCTCCTTTTCATAAGAAATTTTAAAGTAATACATTTGTTTTCACCTCTGAAGGTATAAAAAAATTACTTGGGGATGACTTAAAAACAATGACATCACAGCCCCATTCCCAGGAGTTTAAATGGCTTGAGATGTAGGCAGGAATTTTTTTAAGGGGGATAATAATAGGCAACCAAGGTTGAGGACCATTCAATAGGGGTATGAATTATGCAAACAGTGGTTGAACTACAAAGCAGACATGATTTACCTGTTATAAGACAGATGCCAAATGCTAAGATAAGGTCCCCCAGGGCTTCCTCACACCCTCCCTCCCCCCTGCCCCCCCCACTGTGTTGTAAGTTAATTGCTCCTTTAATAACTCCGTAGTTAGTTCAGCTATATCATTTATCAGTAACCATTTTTTTTCTTCACTTATTAGTAACCAGTACATTTGCCACTAGGCTATGAGCTGTCTGAGGCCAGGGACCAAAGTCTGCTACTGTCACTTCAGATCTAGGCAGCTCAACAATATAAGCCAGTCACTGATCCTCTGTGTACCTCAGTTCTTTATGTGCAAGACGTCAATAATAATAGTGTGTAACTCTTAGGGTTGGGATGAGAATGCGATAAAACAGTGCCTAGAAAGCACTTAGCTCCCTGCCCAGAACAAAAAACGGTGGCCACAGATGTTGACTATTGATATTAGTCTTTCTCAGCCCAGAATGTAGCACACTGATTCATACTTAAGTACTTAGTAAATACAAAATATGACTACACCTGACTTCACAGGCCAGGTTTACTGAACTCTGATGGGTGTTTAAGCAACTCTTTAACAAAAAGGAAGCTGCTGCTAGTCCAAACAGCGCTTCTGCGCATCATAGGAAAAGGGCCACTTCTGCTGTTTATTTCCAGGACCCGTCTGACCTCCTGCCCTAGTCCTTGCCTCAGGATGTCAGGATCCTGTGCCAACAGACTGGACTTCTGCCTGTGGAAGACCCTGGAAGGAGAGTAAAAAGGTGGAAGGTGAGATGGGCACTTATTCCCTGCTCCCCCTGCTTGAGCCAGCATCTGTGGTTGTGGCTGCACCTCTTTTCAAGAGGGAGACCCATCTACCTGCAACTCCATTTCAATATTTTCTTTTATTTTGCAGTTTTTGGCCGGGGTTGGGTTTGAACTCACCACCTCCGGCATATAGGGCCGGCGCCCTACTCCTTTGAGCCACAGGCACCGCCCTCAATATTTTCTTTCTTTATTTCTCCCCCACCTCTCTAAAAAACATCAATAGAATTAGGAGATACAAGTCCAATTCTGTCACAGGTGTGTGTTGCCTAGTGGTGAAGTCTGGGCTTTTGTACCATCATCTGCTCAGTATACGTCATACCCTATAGGTCTGAGAGCACTACTCCTTTCCTTTGCTCCTTTGCTCCTTCAGGTTGGTGGTGGCTTCCTGCTCTTGCTAGTCTCTGTAACATCCCTGCCCACCCTTGGCAGGGTTGGGAGGGAGTCCTTTCACTGGTCTTTTGAATTGAGTTGGAGTTGTTACTGCTGAGGCGCCTGGCTGCTCCTTACCCCTTTCTCAGAGACACTTGACTGCCCTCTACTGGGTACTCAAGGTAAGCGACGCTGGTGCCACTGACTCGCGCATTGAACAAGCCAGAGCACAGCCTGGGAGGCACCCGACTTTTAACATAACCAACTCACCCTCTGATAGCTCGTAAGGAAACATCGACGCCGCCCGCTGAGGTCTTCAGTGTCTCCGCGGATGTCTGCCTGCTCTCTGCCTTCCCTACGTTTCTCTTTCCAGGCCTCTCTTCTCACTCAGCAGCTTCTTTCAGCTCTTCTGAGTCTCTGTTCTTCTTTTGAGAAACTCCTCCCTTCCCCACCAAGTAAAGTTGCCTGGCTCCTGGCTTTTAAAATGTCTCCTACATTTTAATCTCTGAGTTAGCTAGAAGAAAATGTTAATGATTGTTTGTCTTCTCCTAAGAATTCGCGGACTCTGAAGAAAAGAGAGTTGAGTTCTGCTCCCTGGGGCCCCGGAGGTGGAGTTGCAGGCGGGGTGGACAAGGAATGCCTCTATTCTAGTTTGGTTTCCCACCAAGTATGGCTCTGGCTAGCTGCTCCTCAATTACACAAACATGGGGTCATGAAGAAAAGTAATGTTCTTCTGGAGACAACATTGTCTCACCCGAGGAATAAATAGTATTTTGATCTTATTCCTTACACACACAGACATAAGCACATACTCGCCTTCCAATTATTGTGTTAAAGAAGCATTATTTCCTTCTGGGCCTGTTTTCATTATCTGGAATCCTGCCTTAGCTGAGATAGTCAAAACATCTGGGCTGGTGGTACCTTGCCCAAGTCATTTCTTCTTGATTGCCAAACTCAGAAACCCAGGTGGTACTACTTGAGTGTGAAATCCTCTCAAAATAGTATCGTGAGGAAGATAGACTAACTTAGTGGTTCCCAAATGGGGGAAATTTTGCTTCACAGATGACATTTGGTGATGTCCGGAAACATTCTTTTTTTTTTTTTTTTTTTAATTAAATCATAGCTGTGTACATTAATGCAATCATGGGGTACAATGTGCTGGTTTTCTATACCATTTGAAACATTTTCATCAAACTGATTAACATAGCCTTCACCGCATTTTCTTAGTTATCGTGTTAAGACATTTATACTCTACATTTAGTAAATTTAACATGTATCCTTGTAAAATGCACTGGAAACATATTTTAATGTCACTATGAGGGGGAGGGGTTGCAAGAATGTCACTGAACATCCTACAGTGCACAGGACAGCCCCACACAACAAAGAATTATCCAGTTCAAATCTCTTGCAGGCAGCATTCATTAATGTTTTGATTAGGGAGGTAAAATCACTAAGTGTTACCTCCGGACGTAGTCTCATGGGATTGTACTTTGATCACCTTCTGTGGATGAAAGGCTGATGTCATCTCATTTTCCAAATTTCTTCCTTCCACTCATTCAGAGAAAACAAAGTATATCTCAAAAACCTTCAAAACACAGCCTGAGGAAAGGTGTGTCTTGAAGGGTAGAGGTCAATTTTACCCGTTCATCCTGGAGCTGGGGGGGCATTTGGACAGTAGAGGAGTTAGAGAGAATGGATTTCTTTCTTCTTTTCTCCCTTCTTCACTCACATCTGGCCTCCCTGCCAGAATCGCCACAACACATTATAGGATGTTCTGTTGTCTTAGCAAAATGCCACAGACTGGGTGGCTTAAACAACATTGTATATTTCTCACAGTTGTGGAGGCTGGGAAGTCCAAGGCCAAGGTGTTGGCAGGTTAGCTTCTAGTGAGGGCTCTTTTCCTGGCTTCCAGATATGTACTGTTTCACAGTGTCCTTGCATGGTCTTTCCTCAGTGTATGCCTGAGAATCTCTCCCTCTTCTTCTCATAAAGCCACAAATCCTACTAGATTGGGAGTGTACCCTTATAATGTCATTTAACCTTTTTTTTTTGAGTTGGAGGGGATGCAGGGTGATCTCCCCTTATCCCCCCAAGGTAGTCTCAACTCCTGGGCTCAAGGGATACTCTTATCTCAGCCTTCAGTAGGCATTTAACTTTACTTATCATCTAAAAGCTCTATCTTTAAGTATAGTCACACCAGGGGATAGGATTCCAACATATGAGTTTTCCAGGAACACAATTCAATCCACAGCATGAATTAAATTTGAATTTTGGATAGACAACAAATAATTTGTTAGGGCATATTTCTATTGGAAATTATTCACTGTTAGGCCAGGCATGGTGGCTCATGCCTGTAAGTCTAGGACTCTGGGAGGCTGAGGCAGGTATATTGCTTGAGCTCAGGAGTTCAAGACCAGCCTCAGCAAGAGTAAGACTTTGTCTCTACTAAAAATAGAAAACCCTAATGAGACATGTAGTCCTACCTACTCAGGGAGGCTGAGGTAAGTGGATCACTTGAGCCCAGGAGTTTGAGGTTGCTGTGAGCTATGAGGCCATAGCACTCTAGCCTACGGCAAGAAGGTGATACCCTGTTTCAAAAAAAAATAAAAAGGAAAGAAAAAGAAAAGTACTCATTGTTAATCCAAAATTTAAAATTCAATTGGACAACCTATATTTTTATTTGATAAATCCGGCAACACTATCTCCCTCCATCGACCATTAGTTGACAAAACAGACCCTATTCTAGGATCAAAATCCCAAGAGCTTGATTCCAAAGGCATATTTCAATATTTCTACAGAGTAAGTCTGATTTGTCCTAAAAATCATATCCACTTTCCATTGCTTGTCTGTTACTTGAAGATACACCTCTTAATTAACACTAGTGTGTTTGTTCCAAGTATAACTATTCCCATTCCAGAATGTGAAAAGAATAAATGTTGCCACTTAGAGTTGAAATGCTAAATTTATTTATTTCTATATAATAAAGATACTGAAACATTTAGAAAATAAAAGTGTCAATGGAAAAGAAGCCATACTCAGTAAAAAAATTTAAGCACTTTTATTCTGAGCCAAATTTGAAAACCATAAACCAAGCCAAGAAGCCTTGAGCAAGTGGACTTGTGGTGGTAGAGTTACAGTTTGGCTTTATACATTTGGGGAGACAGAATTACATGGGAGCTTATAAGTCAATACGTGGAAAACATACATTAGTTTGGCCCCAAAGGGTTAGACATTGGGAAATGGGGGGGGGGCTTATAGGTGATAGATGGGTTTAAAGATTCTTTAGCTGACAATTGGCCAAAAGAGTCAGGCTTTGTCTAAAAGACCAGCAGTCGGTGAAAAAGGAATACTTAAGATAAAAGGTCTGTTAATTAGACACAAAGTACTGAACAAACTTAAGTGGTTTGTTAGGTATATTGAGGACCTGCAGGTGGGTCTTGCATATCTTCGGCTTGTTAGTGAGTCACAGAGGACATCTCTAAGAAGGGGAGGGAGTGTGATAAGACATGTCTGATCTCCTTTCTCATGTCTAGCAACTCAGTTTTAAAGATCCTCTTGGCTAAGAGTGGACCAATCAGTCAGCCACTTAGGGGGAGCCTTAAGATTTCATTTTAGTTCACAAAGGGAAATTTTTGTTATGGTTTGTGCAATTCTCAGTTTCAGCCCTAATATGTTAATATTATTTATCGATGATGAATAATAAACTATCATTTAATTATCTCATTTTAATATGGCATATTGCTGATACTCTGCTACAAATTTTTAAATATCATCATTGACTGCAGGATCTTATTAAAACACTACTAATTATTCAGTTATTTACCAATTCAAAAAATTGCAAATACCAAAAAAACTACTCAAGGTCTTAGTGTATGGAGTATCTGTCTCTTTGTTTTGCTTACAGTTTCTCATTCATTCATCAACATTTTTTTTTTAATACATATAGTGAACAGGGCATTTGATAGGCATACTGTATAGATAGCTAAGATACTCTAACTGGCTTTCTGAACTTCATACTTTCACAAATTACCACAATTGCTTGGCATTTTGTATTAGTTAGTTATTGCTATATAACAAATTAATCCAGGTCTTAGTAGCTTGAAACAGCAGCATTTGTATCTCACAGTTTCTTCAATTTGACTGCCTGGGTAAATCTTATCTGGGTCCTTTGCTCCATCACAGGCTGCTATCAGGATCAGCGTTGGCCAGGGTTGTAGTCTTACCTAAAGCTTGAGTGAAGGAGACCTCTTCTAAGCTTACTTATGTTGTCGCAGGATTCAGTTCTTCAGGTGTTCTTGGCCTGAGGATCTCAGTTCCTCACTGGCTGTTGGACAGAAGCTGCTCTCAATTTCCTTCCATAAGATGGTGCAGACATGATGGCTAGTTTCTATCTAAGAAATCAGCAAGAGGACCAGCGAAAGACAGAGAGAGAGGAGAGAAAGAGAAAGAGAGAGCACTTGATGGAAACTCGCTCAGCAAGCTAACCATGGAAATGACTCCTAACACTTTTGCTATGTTCTCTTTGTTAGAAGGAAGTCTCTAGATCCAGCCCTTAGGGAAACTTAACATTATGGACAAAAACTGGAGTTATTTTTAATAAACTACTTTAATTTCTAGCCTTTGTTTTCCAAGAAGTTTGTCTGATTAAGTGTGGGCAGCTGGCTGTGGCTGGCAGGGCCCCCGTAGCTTGGGAAACGCTCAGGAAGTGACCCCTCAACTACTTCTCCTTCAACGACATTCTTTTCACCTGCCAAAAGTCACGTAGTCCATGCATACTTTCCTTGTTATCAACAAGCACACAGTTTTTCCTCTTTACGGTTGATCTCTATCTCATGTGCTAAGATTTATGCAACCTTGTTAAGATACTGTATAAGTAAAGCTGTTTCCATGGTTCAGGTGCTGGCTGTAGTCGTCAGCTGTCCCAGTCCTCCTGACGCCATCCTATCTCTTATCTCCTCTCTTTGTCTATCTCTGTCTTTGTTTCTTCATTTCCCACCATTTCCACTCAGGTCAACTCTCCCTCCTTGCACTGGGTAGTGAGAATTAAGGTAATTAATGTAAGTTTCCTTGAGGGACAGAGGAAAATAAGGGGGAATGCTTTTAACGTTAGAGAGGGTTGGAAATATTTCCGGCGCCCCCATGGGAGGCCTCATGCAGATTATTTGAGGCCTATTTTGCTTATCTGTGATGTGGGATATGAGAGAAGTATACTTGGGCTGGACCTTTTTTATGTCTACCTGCTGTTGTTAGTGTTTTTGTATTTAATGTGTGGCTCAAGAACAACGCTTTCTCATCCAATGTGTGGCAGAAAATAAAAAAGGGTAGGACACACTTGCCTTAGGAGTAAAGAAGTTGAAAGTCAGACAATTTGTTGCCCTAGATTTGAGTGGGGTAAGGAACCAGAGTTGAGTCTAACTGGATTTAAAGGTAATAAGTGGATATTTCTTACACAATGGTGTAAATTTTTAGACTGAGAGTTATTGCCATTTATGATATTTGTTGGTATTTATTCACTTTAAGGGTTGATATGTGATTGAGAAGGGATTAAATTCAGAATCATTTTATAGATTTAAATCTTACTGTGGCTAATTAAAATTGTTTGTAAAATTCTGTAAAACTCATTAAATCATGTTAGATAGAATTTGTAACAGAACGATTATCAATCCTTCCACTAGAGATGTAATATTCCTTTTCAGTTATTTTCCAATACATGAAATGCTATAAAAATGCCATAACAAATGAGTTTTTGCTCATTTAACTTGCTATTTTTAGTGATCAGAACATGCTATTTATTGGGCTTGGGAGATGAAATACTATGTTTTCAAATCTGAGAGAAAATCTTAGTAAAATGAACAAAAATAACATTAGCTCCTTGCGTCTTTGTTATTGCTCTTTCCATTTGAAAGAAATGCCAAACATTTAGCATTAGCTCTTGTTTCCTCTGCCTTCGACCTCTCAGCAATCCTTCCCTTTCCACTGCAGCTGTTCCTGTGGGAGGATGTTCTATCTCTGCTGCTCTCCTGCTAGAGCCTTCCAATAGCTTTCCCCACCACTTCTGCTCCTCAAACGCATCTTTCTACAGAGTAGGAGAGTGATCTAAAGACAAATAAATGAACTCACATCACATCACTCCATTCTCAAAACCACATCTTCTCTTATAACTTTGAATAATATGTTTGCCAGTTCTTAATCTTCCCAACCTGTCTGTCCAACATCACCTACAGTCTCCCTTCACTCTACTTTTATTCTGGTCCTCCTATTCATTAATCTATAAAGCCTAATTCAGGTGAGTCAAGCACATCAATAAATAAAAACATACATACAAATGAAATCAAATCTGTCTGCCAAAATCGGAGTTATCTGTTTATTTTTAATAGATAAGTCTCCCGCTGGCTGTTGCCTTGATCAAGCCAGATTCTGTCTCAGAGTTTACTCTGTCCATGACTGATGGTAATTGAAGAATTCTTGGTGGGGGCTGGGGGGAAGCGGATTAATGTAGCCTTTTCTGCCATTGTTCTCTGAGGCAAGTGAAGATGACCTATTTGGCTATTTAGCTGGTCCTTTGCTAGAATTAAAGATTCATAACTTTGGTAAAGTTTAGCAACAATATCTGTGTGCCAGAAATTGCATGACATTTTGAGACCAGGCAGTGGATATGTGAATTTGAGGCAAATTTGTTATTAACTTCTGTCTTCCAGCTCACCAGTGTTCATGAGCTCACATATCCTACTTGTCAAAAATGATAGGTGTCAAAAACTCTAGAAGCCCCAGTTGGCTAGATCTTTAGAAGGGAGATACATTTGGGTGGCACCTGTGGCTCAAAGGAGTAGGTTGCTGGCCCCATGTGCTGGAGGGGGTGGGTTCAAACCCAGGCCCAGCCAAAAACTGCAAAAAAAAAAAAAGAAACCACAAAAAAAGAGGCTCGGCGCCTGTGGCTCAACGGGCTAAAGCGCCAGCCATGTACACCTGAGCTGGCGGGTTCGAATCCAGCCCGGGCCTGCCAAACTACAATCATGGCTGCAATCAAAAAATGGCCGGGCATTGTGTCGGATGCCTGTAGTCCCAGCTACAGAGGAGGCAGAGGCAAGAGACTCGCTTGAGCCCAGGAATTGGAGGTTGCTGTGAGCTGTAATGCCACAGTTCTCTATCCAGGGTGACAGCTTCAGGCTCTGTCTCAAAAAAAAAAAAAAGAGAGATACATTTTCTTCATTAAATAATGCACCATCACACTGGAGGATATGCAGTTACCGATCATTCTTAATGCTCTTCAGAAACTTAATTCTCTTCAGTTTCTGTTTCAGTGAAGCAAATCATGTCTATTTGGTCAAAAAAAAAGTGGACTCTAGACACTCCTTATCTTTGGGTCATGCCTGAGGCTAAGTCTATTCTTTAGGACCCAATTCCTTCTATATGGCATTCCCCCTTCCAGTTGTTTCTATCCACTAGACAGAGTGGAGGGCAAGCTTAGATCACTTTTCCCACTGATTTTATGTTATTTCCAGAGCAAACGTTCACTAAAGAACTTTAAATTCTCAGAAGAAAAATAAGATTAAATGTAACCCATAGAAATATATATGACGAGATGAAGAAAACAAGCAATGGTACACTAAAGGCTTTCATCACTTTCTTCAGTGAGTCAAAGAAATGCCTGTTAAGTACCAACTGTATACTCAGTGCCTCACTAGGTTGAACAAATTATTTAGGGATTCAGTAATGACCAATATAGCACAATGAAGAACATGAGTAATATATAGCTTAACAGAAGACAAAATCAGAGATTGTAGGTACAAAAAGGGTTAGATTCAAGAGGACAAAGGTAACAAAGTCTTCAAAGATCTTCAATGATGATGATGATTGGCCTTGGGGCAAAGCCTTAACCATTCTCTTTATGAAGCCTATATGATAGCTTTCCTTTTTAGTTTTCCCAGATGACATTCCTTCCCCTCAGAAGCGTGATCATTTAGGCCACAGTGGCTTCCTACTGCTTTTAGTATAAAAGTCAAACTCCTTAGAGAATACAAGGTTTTTCAGGATTTTGTCTTTGTCTACCTCTTTGATTTGACCTTTCCACACTTCCCTTGCTATCCTTAACCCTTTGTGCCATCCACTCCATGCTAGATGGAACTCCAAATGTCACTCTAAGTTCTGCCTGTGCCTTTCCATAGCATCTTTCCACTACTTGGCCCTTCGTTATCATCCACTCATTTCAACCTTTTGTTACAATAGCCCATGCTTGTTTTAAAAAACTTAGTCAGATAGGTCATTTCCTTTTCCTTTTTTTTTTCTTCTTTTGAGACACACTCTCCCTTCGTCCAACATAGCTTGCAGCAACTTCAAACTCTTGGGCTGGAGTGATCCTCTTGCCTCAGCCTCCCAAGTGGATGGAACTACAGGTGTCCACCACAACGCCTGGCCAGGTTTTCTACTTTCAGTTGCCTCAGTCTTCCAGACTACTAGTATTATAGGTGTGAGCTCTGGTTACTCCTTTTAGTAGAACTTACCCAAGCTCCCCTTAGTCTGATTTAAGTGCACTCCCCTGCTCACATTGCCTCATGACTACTCTTAACATTGTTTTTATCAGAAATAATTGGATCTGTCTTTTCCCTCTCTAGCTCTTCACTACAGTGTGAAATCTTGAGGGCAGAGACTGTGTGTCTCCAGCCAAATGAGTGCTTGGCATATAGGAAGAGCTCAACAGGAGTTTATGGATCAAAGTTCCAACTGCATTGAGCAGGAAGATTATAGAGGATGAACATGAGCACATTGGGTCCGTTCATTGTTGGTATGTAAGTTTCTTTTATCATTTGAAAAAGCTCGAAATTAATAATGTTGATAACACAGCTTGGCCTTTGTTCAGTGTTTGGAGAAACTGTCAAGATGCACAGTGAGAGTCCCTCAGGAGTCTCTGAGGATCTATAACTGATTAGAGGGCTCTGAGAGCACCTGCCACCTTCCCCTGGGTACCCAGGCTGTGTAATGAATCTCAACAACTGACTGCACCTTTCTCTGCACTTTGCCTAAACAAGTCATATGTTTTAAGTTAGTTTCACTTGCTACTCTCCTCCTGTGTGTGTTTTACCTTCACAGAGGAAGAGACACAGCAAAATAGACATATAATTTCCTTCAAATCATCTTGTTTTATACTTTGGATGTTTTCTCAAATTCTACTTTTTTTTCATTCATTTCAGTGGAACTAAATAATTTATATTTTGTTTCTCTGTTGTCCCATAATTTTATTACATCCAAAGTGTGTTCCAAACACAAATTGTGATGTAGCTTATTCTGGATGTTGAATCCATTTCATTTAAAACTCTAGAGAGGGACGCTGCTCTTACTAGAGGCTCAAATCACGGTGTCTCTGACTTGGAGGCAGTGATGAGCATGTTGAAAAACATGAGTCTATGAGTGGCAAGCATAGAGGTAGCCTTCAGTCATCAGAGGATGCCAAGTAATTTGGAGCTAATAAACCCCTGGCAGTAAAAGATTCTTCCTTCAGAATCATATTTTAATTATTACTCAAATTATGGTTAAAACATCCCCTTCCCTTCCCTTCCCATTCTCACCTATTATTGCTCCCTAAGAGAGATCAACAAAAATCAGAAAGATTAACTTCTTAAATTTTTGAGAAAATGTAAGTTCAAGCCTAATATATTAGATCGTCTTTTTCTTATGCAAATACTGTTGGTGGTAACTTAATTTTGCTTGACTGAAATATAAGTAACTCTTCTTCTATCTGTGTTCCTTGTTGTGGTTTCCTGAACTTATTACCTGTCTCAGACCATTTTCATTCTATTTGTTTCTACAGTTAGGCCTAGTGTTATGTTGTAAATACCCAAGGGGCGAGATTGGTGATCATGAATTTCATATCATCCATACGAAATGAAAGGGAATTGGCACTTTTAGATCACACATGATGCACAAGATGATAGGGTGTCAGGCACTTTCCATGTACTACCTCACTTAATTCTTGCCATAATCAGAGATGAAGAGATTGTTTCCTCCATTTTAGATGAATACACTGGCTTTCAGTGTATTCTGAGAAAACTTAAATAATCTGACCAATAGAGCACAAAACCTGGAAAAGCCTAGATATAAATCCAACTGTGGTTGATTCTAGAATCCATTCTTATTCTACCCCGAGCTACATCCTAGTGTGAATAGGGAGTACTAAAAAATTAGGTATTTAATTTCTTTTACTTCCTGTTGATATTTTTCTTTTAAGAATTTCCCTGTGCCAGACAAGGTTGTCCTCTGTCACTATTACTATTCAACGTAGTGCTGGAAGTGCTAGCCAATATAATTAGGCAAGACAAGAAAATAAAAGGCATCCAAATAGGCGCAGAGGAGGTCAAACTCTCCCTCTTTGGTGACGATA
>CAUYON010042154.1:0-46254 GCA_963573935.1 Arctocebus calabarensis
TCTTTATATAGTGATCAAGGAAATGCCATGAAGGATATCTGTAACAGTATGATCAAAATATTTCTGAATGTATATGAATCGTGCCCTGTGATTGCACCAATGTACATAATTATGATTCAATAAAATTATTTAAAAAAAAAGGGGGAAAACAGCTACAATTGCCTAATACCATAAGGATATCAAATAAAATGAGAACTTAAAACCAAAATCAATAGGAATGTGTATTATAGATGACATGTGTATCTTTAGTAATAGCCATTTTGGTGACGAAGAGGGTGTGGAAGCCAGGTCAATGTAAACTAACAGTTGAATAGGAAGTGAGAAATGGAGCAAGAAGTGAGACCATGGTGCCTGTAAACATAGGTGATTTTAAAATAACATTTTGTTGTATAAAGAGGGAGAGAAATAGTAAAGTCATAGAAAGTGCTATAGGGGTCAAGAAGGATCTTTTTTTTCTTTCTCTATGTCATTTAACACAAGATGGCTTGAGTGTGACCCCAAAAATATTGTATGTACAAAAATGCAATGGAAATGTTACATTTTTTTCATTATGACAGGAGTTGAAGAGATTGAAAGCATAAGAAAGAGTTAGGTCTTAGATAAAGATATTTTTTCTTAAGAACAGATGATAACAGGATGGGTGGAAATATATTTGTTACCAATTGTACCCTGCTACTAATATCAAAGTCTAGAGCTAATGGTGGCTTACATAAGACTAGAGTTCATTTATGTTTTCTTTGTTCATGAGAAAGATGTCTGGAGATAGGGTCACCATCCTTAACTCAGTGTTCCCATTATCCAGGTCACTGTTTAAACAGTAGCTGCTGAACTTCTAGCCATCATGTCCATGCTTTGGGAAGAAAGAAAGGGGAGAAAAGTAAAAAGCAAAAAGAACAGTTATCCAAGTAAAAAGCAAAAAGAACAGTTATCCAAGATCCATCAGTACCCTTTCAAAAAATGTACAGTGAATCTTACTAAGGAGCTGTTACCTACATCTCACTGGGCAACCCAAACTTCAGGAGAGCCTGGGAATTTGCTGCTGTGGTGAATATAATTAAAGTTTGTTTTCAAGGATCAAGGAGAAATCATTTGGACACTGGGTAGGCCACCAGCAGAAGGTTCTGTCATAGCAGGTAAATTTGTATCGTAGATACATTTGAAAAAGATTTTAGATTATCATATCTGTGTTTTAGAAACCCTGTGAGACAAATTGAGAGAGAGAGAAAATTAATGTGGGGGATCTGGATTAAGACTTTTAACTATGAGAAGGTTTAAAAATAATTATTTTGGTAAATAGAAAAGTGAGGTAATGATTGATATGTTCTTCCTTGCATTTCTGAGCCCCATTTGAGGCCCACATTCATGAATTTATTGTGGAGCCAGCCTTCCACTGCATGCAAATTTCCTTTCCAGATCTTGGCTTTGTTTATATGACAATGATGTTAGACAGGCATATTCCCCAAAGTTGGGGCTTTGTCCAATGGCTAAGACAAAAAGAGATAGATCAGTAAATTAAGGTTTTAGGTTATTAGTAAGCATTGATTTCAATGATCACCAGAGGAATTTCTTCTATATAAGCTAAAAAAAGGAGAGTATAGATGTTTGGAGAAAATGGAAGTAAGGAACTGGAAAGCCTAAAGAGTTCAAATAATGGCTGCAGTTTGAGTAGTTGAGCGAACAGGTGTATAAAGTTAGTGGCAGTCAAACAGGAGACTGGGTGTGGGAGCAGCATGCTTGAACCTGTGATTTTAGTGGTAGAACACTGACAGACGATGTCAAGAGCCAGGCTGTGACCATGTTATTGGAAGCTTATGTACAGAAGGGACAGGTGTTGAGCATGAGAGTCTAGATCAAGAGTGTCTGTATCCAGAACATGAAGTCGGGAATCATATTGATGTAAACGTCACCGAAGTTGACCCAATGTGAGGGTGTCAAGGAAGATGTAAAACCAGATCTTAGTTTAAAATAAATGAGAGGAACTGAGATACTAATGGCAGTGAGAAGGGGAGATGGAGTATCAAAGATCACAGTGGGAAATTGTGTGTGTGTGTGTGTTTAATTCTAACCCTAAAGTTCTAAATGTTCTAGAATGAACAATTAGAAACTTCATGACTACCAATTTCTTTTTTATTTCTAAATAAGCTTATGTGGAATAGCTACCATAAATAACAACATGGAGCAAAGGTATACCTTATCATTATGATTGTAATGAGAAGCACTGATATTAATTCTCCTCAGGGTCAGGAATTGGAAATGAATTACAAAATTGAAGTTTTAATTTCCACTTTTCTCAAACAGTCCTGTTTACTCTCAGTTGGTTTGTTAATACAAGTATTGAAGTTCTCATAATAAAAACTTCTGTTGCAGACTTTGTGGTACACAATAAGAATTTTGGAGCTGAGCACGGTGGCTCATGCCTGAAATCCTAGCATGCCTATAATCATTCCTAGCACTCCTGGACGCTGAGGTGAAAAAATCTCTTGAGTGCATGAGTTCGAAACCAGCCTGAGCAAGAGCTAGACTTTCTCTACTTAGAAAAAAAAAAAATTAGTAGGGTATTGTGGCAGATGCCTATAGTCCCAGCTCTACTCAGGAGCATAAGGAAGTAGGAGGATCACTTGAGCCCAGGAGTTTGAGCTTTCTGGGTTAGGCTAACACCATGGCACTCTAGCCTGGGCAACAGAATGAGACTCTATCTCATCAAAATAAAAATAAATAAATAGGAACCCTCCATCTTCTATGGAGGCAGACAATGAAGACAGCCAACCACAGACTACCTACACTTGTGAGCCAAAAGAAAGTTTGAAGTTATTATTTAGGAAATAGCAAGAAAAATCCTAATATGGTTTTCTTTTAGCATCACTGAATAAGTGCTTCTGACCTGACGCTGTTCTAACTTTGCCTATTACTGATTATACTAATCAGATTTATGTTTTCCAGAAATGTCATCAAGCCACATGCAATAAAGATGGCTCCAGTCCATGAACCCCTGTATCACTCTCTCTCGGGAGAAACCCTAACTGCCCCCTTCTATCATCGTCCCATTCAGCAGGAAGCAGTTAGATCTAGTCTTCACCCTTTTCCCCTAACAGCAGTTAGACTTTCTACTCGGAGAGGGAGAATCCATGCAGGGCAATTGGTGCCCTAGACAGCTCAGCGGAGCTGGTAGACCTGCCGCCTCCTTCTTGGCGGTGTCTGTGCTGCAGCAGCCAGCTGAAGAGCCAGTGGGCTGGATGACAGGCAAGGAGGGGTACCTCCAACCCCCACCGGAGGCTCCAATAGCCAAAAAGGCCGGACAACTGCCAAGGAGATATCTGGGCCTTGGTGTCTCCTTCACTTACACTTACGACTAAATGTGGAACTCCCATTTCCTATGCCTAGGTCAATTTCATGAATTTGGCTACATTCATTCACTTTGTCTTGCGGAAGGGACTGTGTTCATTCATTGATACATTCATTCACCTTGCCCCCTGGGGAAGGGACTGTGTTCATTCATTTCCTGGCCAAGGAACCCATACACCTATATATACCCTGAGACTAAAGCCTAAAGGAGGAGACCGGAGAAAGACCGAGAGAGAAACGGAAAGAGCTTTTCTCTCCCCATTTGAGTTCTCTCTCTCTACCAGGAGCTTTAGTATTTTCTGTATTCTTTTCTGTAAATAAATTCTGTCTTGCCACTGGAAGAAAAAAATAAAATAAAAATAAATAAATAAATAACAAAAGAGAAAGAGAGTCTTTTCGACAGGGAAAACAATAGGCAGGCTAGTGAAAGGAAGATTTGAAGATATTATCCTGTTTCCTCATATATGTTGCATTGATTTTTCATTCATCACTTTTCCCTTTAATACATTTTATATTCCCATGAGATTATAAAGTCTTTAACATTTTGTCTTTCTTTCTTTTTTTTTTTTTTGCCCAGTAGGCCCTGGCTGGGTTCAAACCTGCCATCCCTGGTGCACAGGGCCAGCACTCTAACCATTCAGTGATGGGAGCCCAGCTTTCTTTAACATTTTTTATGATTTTTTTTTTGTGTGTGTGTGAGAAATTCCAAATTTTTACTAAGCCTGTCTTTTTTGTCCTATTTCTTCTCCCATAGATTTTTATACTCAAAACATCCTTGTTAGAAGGGACACATGCTAAGGTACTTGTTCAGCCTACAACACACTTTTCAGAGACCCTGCTCCAGCCTAAAGCCTGACTAGGTGCAGCATAAATTCCCTTGTCATAGTGACACAGGCTAGTTAGTAGGGATGAGCAGAAGACTAGCAGAAGGTAGACCTTTGCCACCTAGGCTATGGGAAACAATAGCCTTTTTTTTTGCCCAGAACAACTTCAGTTGAGCCCTAATAATAAATTTATCATGCTTTCAATCTCAAAATTGTCCTGCCTCACATGAGAAATGATGAGTCATGCTCTGGATTAGTGTTACCAGTTTCAAAAAATATAAGCTAAATTGTAGCACCCCTTTGTAGAAATTCTTAATCAGATGCTCATGGTTTGTGAAGGTCATTTGCATGGTCTTGAGCTAAGAGGTATGTTGCCTATTGAAGAAACTCACTAAGTTATCTGGAGTAGAACTACAAAGAAGCTAAGGATGAGATAAAAACCTCAGGTACACAGCGAGTCCCAGGGTGAGAATTTGCATAAACGTTAGAGGGAAAAGGGTAAGACACTGTCCTGACTTTTTAACTCTCAATTATTTTCCTTAAGAGGACAAACTACTTCATTTCCTGTTCATGTACCTATATGTAGATTTCCACAACATAGCAGACCATAATACTGTTGTTTTTTTTTAAATATGGGCTAATTGGATTCTGCATCTGCATAAAAGTCCACTCCAATGGCACATATTGTCTCCTAAAAATTATATATATACATATATATATGTATATATATATATTTTAGTTTTGACATACTCTCCCTAAACTCTGTATAATTTGTTTTATCATATAAGTTTTCTATTTGATTTTTCCCATATATTTAGCCAATTCTTTCAACTTCATCTGTGGAATAATTATTTCTTCATTTATTGGTGATGATTACTCTGTTTATTGAAGTTATTAGATTTATGACTATTTTAGAATCTCATGTAGTTTATATAATTAATCTACATGCTTACTTTTTGCCAATGTCAAATTATAATTAATGAAGAGTTACGATCTGTATTAATATTTAATAATGAAATTGCTTATTCACTTTTTTTTCAAAAATTTCTTTGGTTCTCTTACTTGTTTATTCAGCTACAACAATTTTAGGTTAAGTTTGTCAAGTTAGAAGACAATTCTTACAACTTTTGTCTTAAATGCATTAATCTTATACTTTTTTTTTTTGAGACAGTCTCACTTTTGTCCCAAGGCTAGAGTTTACAGCTCACAGCAACCTCAGATTCCTGAACTCAAGTGATCGTCTTGCCTCAGCCTTTAGAGTAGCTGGGACTCTAGGCACCTGCCACAATGCAAGGCTGGCTACTTTTTCTATTTTTAGTAGAGATAAGGGCTCCCTCTTGCCCAGGCTGGTCTGAAACTCTTCAGTTCAAGTGATCCACTTACCTTGACCTCTCAGAGTGCTAAAATTACAGGCATGAGCCATTGTGCATGGCCTAAACTTATACTTTGGAAAGATTTTAACATTTTATAATATTGTTTTCTTGTGTAGTTTATGTGTACTATTATTCCTTTTGTTCAAACATTTAAAATATTCTCATGTTAAGTTTGCCCAGCCTTCTTCATAAGGGTTCTTTATATTTTTCTTTGATATAATATAAATTATTTTATATTTTCTATCGGTACCAAATACTTTCTCATTACAACTTCAAGGGTTTTTTTTTTTTTTTGCTTGTATGTAAAAAGTTATTAACACTTGAACATTTTTTCTCTTACTACAATTTATTGAATGCTCTTCTTAATTCTAAAAGTTTTGTAATTTATCATTATGACTTCCATATCTCTATGAACACATCATTTGCCAATTGTGATAAGATCTCACGCTTAATAATTCTTTTTGTATCCTTGATTTTATTTAATTGATTCAAACTTGAAGCAATATTATGTAGTAATGGTGAGATATGGATAGAAATTTTTCTTTTGCTGCTGATTTTAAGTTTAGAGCAACATTTCCCAATATGCATTCCATGGAACCACAGCCTATGAAAGGATTTCATAAATTTGGTAAACACTCTTGACTATATTACCCCTCCTAGAAACCAGAAGTTTGCTTCCTCTATCTCCTCAATAATCTCCTTTAAAATATACTTTACTAGTAAATAATTTTTAATTTGAATTCATGTGGTTTAAACATTTCTTTGGGAACAGGTACAAAAATCAGCTGCTACTATTCTCAAAGCAAGCCAGGGTGAGCTCTCAAGGGCAAATCAGGAGCCCCTGATTCACTGAGATGATACAATTGATGATTTCCTCCACAGACACAGAAGTGTGGAATGAGATACCATCTTCTCTGTCTTGCGGGAATAATGTCTTTATGAATCATTTTTTCAGACAGTTCCTTACAGGCTTTGTGTTAGAGGGCACTTAACAAGGAACAGGCAAGCACAGACCTTCCCCATAGGCCACCAAGGCAGGGCTAAGGTCTGTCCATCTGTGTGAACTCTGCTCTGTTCCTTAGGTAGCCTGGGGAAAGATGAGGGGGACCTGGAATGATGGTGTATCAACATATGCAATGGATGCATTTTAGTACTGTACCTGCACCTTTTTAGTTACCTCTTAATAACCCAGAGAGCCCAGCCTTATCTAAGCTCAATTGTTGTAGCTCTTTACAATGTGAGAAACTTTATTTCTCTTTGTCCTCACTGAAAGTTCTAATAACCATTTCCTAGAAGTAGAAAATGTTTACCGATCATTTATCAAATGTTTTCAAGGAACACTGAAACTTTTACTCTGGGTAGGAAATTGGGTTTTTTCATAAATTAAAATATTGACATTCAGTCTACATTTATTAGAAGAAGAAATTGTACTTTAAAAGCCATAGAAGAACTTGCAGGGGTCTTGTAATTGGGGAGCTTTGCAAATAATCACCAGTTGATACCAAGGACTGGAACAAACAATCTTTTGTAATAGATTCCAACTCTAGGATTATGTGTTTGTGAAATAATGAGTGCATACCACATTACAATAATAATCATTATTATTTTTCTGGCAATTAATGCTTTTCAGAGAGTGACAAGTGCTATAATGACTATGTGACACAAGAAAACTACATCAGAGGATGACAACACCATAGTGATGATATTGCTCCTTCAGTGTGGTTTGAAGAAAACAGGACAACTATAAAATAAATAACTTCACCAGAGTTTGAAAGGACAAATGCTCTCTAGTTTAAATGATAGTTATAATTTTTGCTACTCATATTCCTCAGGAGGTCACTTAAAACTATACCAATTAATTTATTTCTTTTACTTTATTTCAAAAGGTTTTAAAGTAGTTTATTAAAAAAACATAGAATATAGCATGACAAAAATAAGAAGAGAAGGAAATCGAAGGAAAAATGTGGTAAAAGGAAGAGAAGAGTTTAAATAAGATGAATTCAGGATAGCATGGGACAGTGCCCCAAAGCCGAACCATAAAGTGTTTCTTGGGTGACAGTTCAAAGAGAGAAACATCACTGGGCACATGTTGCAGAGGATCCATAATTTACATGAAGCCAGTTTTTATGGGATGCAAAAATTATATCTGATCTTGTAAGTTGATGTTCATAGAACTTCATGGAGAATGCACTTTCTATGGTAAAGAACAAAGCACTAGATGATGTCATTAAAGTAAACACAATAAAGAATTTTATAAGACTATTCCAAATCATGGGTTTTAGCTAATCTCACGAACATTTACATATCTTTTCTTGCAGTGCAGGTACCTTATAGCAGAAGACTCCTGGCTCTTCTCCCTGGATCTTATGACTCTTAGCATTCGTTCCATTTATGCACATGTCGTGATCACTTTGTACATTATTATTATTTTAAACAGCTATATTTCGACTAATTAAGAAGAAATTATTTTTAATTACGTAAAAAAAAATTAACTTCCATGTAGCTCTTCTCAGCTGTTCTCCCATTCTTCATCTAGATTCAAGTTTCTTACCAATACCATTTTCCTTCTCTTTGAAGAACTTGTTTTAATATTTCTTAAAGGGCCAGTCAGCTGGCAATGATTTCTCTGTTTCTTTCTTTTTTTTTTTTTTAATTTTTAGTTTTGAGAAAGTCTGTATTTCTCCATCATTTTTGAAGGATAACTTTTTTAAACATAAAATTATAGGATGGGAATTTCTTCTTTCAAAATCACATTTTTCTTCTTCTTTTCTTACTTGCATGGATTTTGATATGAAGTTTGCTGTAATTACTATTTTTGTTCCTCTAGTATATCTTCAGATTCTGTTTTTCCTTGCTGTTGTACATGCCTTGGTGAAAGTAGGACCTATTTTGTTGGATAGTAGAAAGGGTCTTGGTACATTTGGACTAGTATAACAAAAAATACTACAGATTGGATGGCTTAAATGACAGAAATTTATTTCTCACAGCTCTGAAGGCTGGAAAGTACAAGGTCAAGGTACCATCTGATTTGGTTCCTGGGAAGAAACCTCTTCCTGTGTTTGCAGACAGATACCTTTTGATCATACCCTCATGCAGAAAGGGAGATTAACTCACTTGTTTCTGTTTTCATAAGGGCACTAATCTCATTCAAGAGGGCTCCACCCTGATGACCTAATTACTTCCCCCAGGCCTCACTTTCAAGTGCTATCACATTGGGTTTAGGGATTCAATATGTGAATTCTGGGGGACACAAACATTTAGTCAGAAGAGAGTATGCTCGTAGTGTAGTATTTATGTTTATTTATTTATGTGTTGGGCTGTGTTTAAAGTTCATTATAGCTTTGGATATCAGAGACTTCACATTCCTCTAGCATCTTTATATGCTTTCAATTTGGAATTTCTTAAGTTCTCTTAATTTTTTAAAACATATGCACCTTGTGGTTTGTTTAGCTGATGTCTACTGTTACCATATTGAAACACTGTTGGTATAGATTCTACCCTGTAGTTGGGTAGGTGGAGGGGAATATTTTTTTGTAATGATTAAATTTTAGTCATTTGCTGGGCTTTGTCCTTGGGCTCCAACCTTCACAAGAGTTTCTCCAGTGGTATAGTTTCCCACACCCCTTAGTTAAGAGAGGAAGGATGGAGGTGTGACAAGGAAGGAATTTCCTTTATCCAGTTGGGATAAGGCTCTAGTGAAGTCTTTTCCCCAGAAGAGGAAGCTATTGTTATGAAGAACTCTCTGCTCATTTCACAATCATTACTCTTCTTTTTTGCCTAAGCCACCAAAGGATCTTGCTTAGCTCTTCACCATGATAGCGACAACTTGATGGAGTTCCTAGAGAGAAAATCGCTAAGCATGGGCCCTGTTTTAAGAGTGAAAGCCCTAGGAGTTTCTCACTGTTGCAATAGCCCACACTTAGCATTCAGAAAGTTGTCAAAATCACCATTTAAGCATTTCTACCAGTTTATGTCAGTGGCTTCTGCTCCAGATAAGCAGGTCTCAGGAATGGGTCACCTGTTTTCACCTGTTTCTCCAGATTACTGTGTGGCAGTTTGCCTCGAGTTCTCGAGAGGAGGGGGGAGGACAAGGAAAGTCATTGATTTTCAATTTGTTCAGCCTTCACTTATTATAAGTATGCAAATGATGACCTCTAAGCTCTTTACATGTTGGCACTGAAACTGGAAGTCCCTTGGCCTTGATTTTTGTTTGTTTGATTCATTATTATTTTAAAGTATTTTAACAGATAAATTAAAATTTTATATATTCAAGATATACAAAAGATTTGATTCACATATACCTTGCCTTATGATTACCACAAGAAAATTAATTAACACATCTGTCACCATCCATAGGTACCATTGTGTTTGTGCATGTGTGTGTTTGGTAGGTACACTTAAAATCTGCTCTTTCATCACATTTCAAGTAAACCATACAGTATTACTTTTTTTGTTTCACAAGATCTACTTTTTATATTCTCTCTTAACCCCACTGACCTTAGGGGGGCACTCTTCCTCTTCTGGGATAGGGTCCGGGTGTGGAAATAAGACTACTTGTATTCTTAGTGACTGCTGAAATGTTAAAACATGAATTTTCAAAAGACTAAGGTTAACACAGGGAAATTATTATCACATAAGGAGTATTACATGTTGTACAGGATACAGATTACACCATTCAAGCTTGGAGTTACTCAGATTACACCATTACACCACCTCTTTGGCTTTGCTTCTCTGTGGCAAAGATCGTATTTCCTTTAACCTCCTAGATACCAGCCTAATATTTCTACATTCACTAAAATTCATACACACACACACACACAGAGACAGACAGACAGATCCTCTTAAGAAAGTTCTAGCTGACAGGACATCTTTTCACTTGATGTTTCCTTCAATGAGCAATTCACCCTCTTATAACCTTATATCAAGATTGCAATAGCTTAAAGTTGTAGAAGATTTGGAAGGAATAGACTTATATGCCTGTTGGATACTAGGTAGCCAGTAAGCATTTGATTAATAAATGAATGAATTTCTGAGTGTAGAAATTTGGAGAAGAAAATATTTGAAGCAAGATAATATATTGGCTTTGAATACTTTCTGATGATATCATACTTCCAAACCTCAAGAGGAAAAAAATAGAAAAAAAAAAGTTTAAGAAAATGGTTGACCCAATCATTTGCCTTTACCATACAAAGAACTGTAGATACTTTTGGACATTTAAAATTGAAGATTAAATTAAGGCTATTTATTTATTTATTTTTGAGACAGAGTCACACTATGTTGCCCTCCGCAGAAGTGCCATAAGACCAAACTCTTGGTCTTAAGTGATTCTTTTGCCTCAGCCTCCCAAGTAGCTGGGTCTACAGGTGCCCACCACAATGCCTGGTTATTATTATTATTGTTATTTTGCAGTTGTTTAGCTGGTCTGGGCCCTGCTCGAACCCACCACCCTTGGTGTATGTGGCTGGTGCCATAACCACTGTGCTAGGAGCGCCAAGACAAGGCTGTTTTCTTTAAAAAAAATAATCATAATAGTCTAACCAGCATGTGTGTCTTTGTCCCTATTCATGGTTTTTGATTCCTTCTAATTTGTCTTCAACTATATACTTTGAATAGATTTTCCAAACTATGAATTTGATTATATAACATTTTTGCCAAAAAACTCTGAATTCCTAATACTTAAAACTGACTACATACTCTGGAATTCAAATCCAATGTATTACATTGCCTCAAATATTTTTTCCTTGCTACAACTCTAGCCATTCTTTCTCAAATACCGTGTCCTTCCATCAAAAGTTTTATCATTTCCAACATAAATGATCCATTGCCTGTAGTTACAATGTTACATTTTGCTTGTTAAACTTCTTTACATGTCTTAAAACTCCATTTACTTCCTGTGTAGTCCCTTTCTTTCGAAGTTTCCATTGCACTATGCTGTCACTATTTTATTATGTTACATTTTATAGTAGGAAAGGGAATCTATAATTGTGATTGCTTCCAAGAGTTTTCTCAGGTATGCAGTACAAATAGAACATAGCATAGTGGGTCTTCGTGAAGATTTAATGAGTCAATCCTTAGATAAGCATCCGACACAAAAGTACACAGCAATGTTTATCCTCAGGAGGAACAGGAGGGTGATGTTATGAGGACGATGAAGATGAGGATTTATGGAATTGGGAGTGTCAAATGGTTCTGACTCACAAAGGGAAGGGACATTTGAGGATGATGGAGGGAATCCAGGACAGAGAAGACACAAAGACAAAGGCCGAAGAGACTGGGAAGAGAGGGAACACAGTGTTGGCACTGCAGGGAAGAAAGTTCTAAGAAAACAGACACATCTGGTCAAGATTTGTAAGTATTTTTCTAGTAATTCTGTGATGGAATCTCCCCTTGTCCCTGTCATCCACATAAGTTCTCCAAATTTATATAGTTCCCTCACAGTCAACAATGATAATGGTTGTTTCTTGCTGTTTTCTTTCTCTCTCAGTAGCCTTATTCCCATAGCCACTCCAGGTCCCCAGTAAAACAGGCACATTCCATCAATTTCGGATACCCAGTGTTACAACTCTTTTTCAGCTTACTTTTCCCCCTCCTCAGGCCCTTTCATTTGAAAGTCAAACACTTTCTACAAGGCTGATCCGAGAGCAGTACAAACAAGGCGTCTTGTTAAGAAGCCCAAACATCCGCTCCCTGGGATTAAGGACAGGAGTACAGCCTTTGAGGAATGATCTGCTTTTAACTGGAGGGGGCACTGCCCAGAGGGTAAAGATAGCTTTTGTTCCTTATTTGTGTTTAAGAGCCTAAGTCTGAAGGTCATCTATCCATTTCAACAAGTTTTATCTACATTTCTCCCAGGAGGGCGCTAAGATTCTGGGGCAAACCATAGCAACCTGTTACAAAGAACTTGCCTTTCATACGGGGCTCCTCCTCAAACCCTTTTACTAGAATTGGCCTATGAGGAAAACTTGTTTTTAATTTATGCCAAGATCAATAGTAAGGGAGAATAGCTGCTCTCTGCTCGGAAAGCACATCTTAGATTATGATATAATCGTCCATATGTGTATGAATGAACAGGGAAGGCCAATGGCACTGTTGACATTTAAAAAGATATCTCTTTATATGCGTTTATCAAACTGTTAACACTAATGTGTCATCAAAGTAGTCTCATATGATGACAAGACTTTTAATTCTGAGTTGTTCTGCACATGGAAGATATCATAACCTAAGACGTACCTTCTGAAATTGATCTGACCCAATTTAGGAGTATTTTACAAGGCAGAAAATTAAGTAACCTGGTAATAATCGACCTAAAAGGCCAATGTCAGTTTAGTGCACCTTATTTATAATTTGAATCTCATTCATTTCCTCAAAATATTTAAAGTCGGATTATGTTAATAAAAATTAGTAAAGTTAGTTTTATTAATTAAAGTGATACAGAGTAACTATATAATATGTAAGTAAAAGAAAGAGGAGGAAGATAGCAGAGGTAGATGTCTGGGGTGAGTGAGTTTCAGCGACAGAGTGAATATTTAGCTCTGAGCCTCCTGTCAACAGGGTCAGGGGCAGAAACAAATGTGTGTCTCCTCTGACCTCCCTTCAATGTTTTCTATGTGCCTGGCTCAGTTGTAAGGGTCTTTTAACGTGCACACTTGTTTAGGGCCCTATGAAGCAGGTACTGTTGCCACCCACAATTTACAGACGAGGAAGCTAAGGCAAAGGAAGGTGAAATAACAAGTAAAATAATAAGTCCATGAGAGACACAGAATCTGAACTCCAGCAACCTGACCCCAGGCTTCATGCTCTTAACCACAATGCATCTTTTTATCTAGTAAGAGTCCACCACTAGACAAAAAGCTTGCCCTTGCCCTGACCCCAAGGCAAATTTATTTAGTATAATCTTAACTGGGTAATGTCATGGAAATATGGAAATAAAGAAACTTTGTTCAAAAGAAATGATACATTCTCCACATGCAACTTCTCCTGTTACTTTCCTAAAGTTCGGGAGAAACCATTAACCTATAACTTAGAGGCATAAGCACTTTGCTTTGAGATGTTGTAATGTAGGCTTAGAGTTTAAAGGTACTATGAAGTTCTCTCTTAGGATGTCTTGCTCATATAAGTAGCAGTAGGCCAAGCATGGTGGCTCACATCTGTAATCCCAGCACTCTGGACTGAGGCTGAGGCAGGAGGATCCCTTGAGCTCAGGAGTTCCAGATCAGCATGAGCAAGAGCGAGATTCACTTAGACAAGTGTCATGGCTGGCATTGGTAGTCATAGCTACTTGGGAAACTGAGGCAGGAGGATTGTTTGAGCCCAGGAGTGTGAGTTGCTGTGAGGTAAGCTGACACCCTCTGCACTCTACACTGACCAATAGAATGAGACTTTAGCTCCAAAAATAAGAAATAAAAAATTTTAAAAAGGAAAAGAAAAGATGATGTCTTACTCATATATTAGAGTACCTTACTCATATTTTGGAAGTGCCTGCTGGAAATAAATCCATAATAGGCTTATTTAGCCAATGCTTTAAAATATTTAGTGCATATTATTGATTAAAGAAAAAGCTTTATACCATAGGAGTAAAAATGCTGGCATGTAAGATGCTGTCCTCATCTAGATGAGCACACACTGGTAGGTTAGGGACACTTCTCTTGTCACGAGTTTCGGTAGGACAAGCTATAGAGCGGAGAGAAACAAATTTGGCCAAAAAGAAAAAAAAGGTCAGATGTAATTAATCACTTTTTAATCTATATTTTTTTAAATCCCAGTATCTTACAAGCTATGTATTTTTAAAATCAAGGACTTTATGTATGTTATTGCTGTGTTTCTCGTACTACACACAACATATTAAGATATTCCATTAGTTGAAAGTTAAAATGTGACAAATAGAAATTCATATAAGTAAATATGAGTATGTGCTGTCTCTAAATTTCAGGAGTTTAATATTTAGAAGTTAAGTTACATAGAATTTATAATTACTTTCTTCAAAAGAGGGCCCTATGCTTAGAGTTTAGATGAAGTTATTAAACAACTCACGCTTTTAAAACAGTTCTACAGAAATAAAAGATTAATTTTATTTTCAAAATGTCCTATGCAGAGGCTTGTTTTTTCTCTCTATTTTTACTGGTAGCCATTTTATACTCTACGTTCTTTGACATTTATTTATTTTGGAATTAAAAAAAGAATAGGGCTAAAATGCAGTTAGGACATGTAGTTTGGCAAAAAGAAAAAATCTTTCCTGATAAAAGTTTGGTGACTTTTTTACTAGACCCTAGTTGTCTTTACTCTCTCTTCCAGTAGGGGGCAGAATGTAGCAATCTGTGAACTCACACTTGTAAGGAACTCACACTTGTAAGGGGTTATGTCACGTTCATTTGGAGTTGTCTTTTAAGTAAGTAAAAAGTTTTATTTTTCCAAATATATATTATCCTGGTTAATTCTACTAAATTCCCAGAAGAGATAATGTGGTATTTTTTAAATACTGTATTGCAGCAAATCAACAACACCTAGTCCAGCTCTCTTCCCAAGTATCTATCTCTGTGTTTCCAAGGATTTCATGAAAGGATTTTTCATTGTCAGAAAATAAGCAAGTAAAATTTTCCTATGTGTTACAGTTACTCCCAGATGGTGCATTTGAAAACAAAAATAAAACATATTTATTATTAACTAAGAGGGAGCCACACATCAAATGCTTCCTAAATAGTGACATCGGGTGTGGGGCTGTCTCTGGATTACAGAATTGAACAAAAACTCTGCCTGCAAGAAGCCTGCACTCTACTAGAAGGATACAGAAGGTCTACAGAGACATGGAAAATTAAAGAAAATGATTTCAGGCACTTAGAATTGTGGGAAAGAAAATAAAATAGAGGGAGGAGGAGTAACCTGGTGCTTATTTCTCATCTCTGGGTCGGAGAGGCAGTTCTCAAAATTACCTATGGGTTTTCTAGTAAAACATCTTTGGGTTCATGATTCAGCACTGAGAACAATTTTCCCATTAAAAATGTAACATGGTCATTATATCCCTAAAATAGCTCATAAAAGACTTGGAGCCAAAAGACATAACAAATTAGAGAAGTGTTTGAATTCTGGATGTGGTGCTTACAAGCGTTAGACAAGCCCTGACCTCTATAGGCTCTCTTCACCTGTAACATCATGATCATAGCATAATCTGCAAGGTTATTGAGAACATTAAAGATAACTTATGAAAGGGGCTATATAAAGTAGCCGGCATACAGCAGTACTATGTAATCTATAATCTGTAATCAAATCTTCTTGATCAGAGGTTGACAAACATTTTCTGTAAATGACCAAATACTAAATATTTTAGGGTTTGTGAACCATAAAATCTGTCCCAACTACTTAGTTCTACTGTTATGGTGTAAAAACAATCATAAACCATAAGTAATGTTTGAGTGTGGCTGTGTTCGAATAAAACTTAATTTATAAAAATGGTGAGCAGACTAGATTTGGTCCACTGGGCTTAATTTGATACTATCTGTTCTGGAATATATGGTAGTCATAACTATATTGATAAAAGTGCCAATAATTACAGTATATTATAACTGTACTCAGTCACCCCACGTAGCAATAATTGTGTAGCAAAAATATTCAGTGATCTTTTTCACGGTGCCAAAAATATGTCTCTACCTTGCTGAAGAGATCAGGACATTCCCAATCACTCAGTTTTTTTTGTTATAAACAGGAGAAATTTACTGCCTAGAACCACCCCGTCCTCAGGGGAGAGCTACTAAGGGCTAGGATGGAGTCTCCAGGGAGAGAGGTGTGTGATTTATGTATAGGGAAGTAGGAGCCATGAAACTCAGAGGCTCTCTACAATGTGACTTGCTAGCAACATTTCTCAATCCTGAGGTAGTAGGTTGCCACTTTATTTTCCCTCAAACATGTCCGCCCATCTCTTCCCTTTGTCTGGTCTAGGTTGCGTCAGAATCACCCTGGAGAGCTTACTGAGGTGCTGTGCCACTCCTCCTGCCTCCTTCCCCCTTTCTGACACCACCCCAGGTCTTTGAGTTGACAGACACTCTGAGAAACAGTACTCTGAGGTGAAGCATTGTTTGCTGTCAGGCACGTGGATCGCACAGAGCAGGGCTCTGACGCCTCAGCAGGCAGTTCTGCCACTACAGAGACACCTCTCTTTGAAGGACACTGGGGAACCGAGGGTGCTAAGAGGGAGTCAGGAGGAAAGAGAAGGGAAGCACAGGGGAAACTCATGTGGTCTGAGGGGCTGCCGTACCTGAAGTTGACCTTGAAGCCTGGCCCAGCCCACAGTGACGAGCTCAGTATCAGGTGCTACTTATCCTTTGTGGCTGGAAAAGTTGGGCCATGACCGAAATCTTAAATATTATCATAATTAAAATATGCATACATCACACATGCCTCTCCTGTCCCCTCCTCCTCACAAAAAAGAAGATACATTAAAAGATTAAAACTAATTCAGCTGACACGTTCCAGGAAATATTGCTCTAGGATAAAAGATAGTTTGGGATCAGAGAGATACAGAATGGCAAAAAAAAAAAAAAAAAATCATAATTTTTAGAATTAGAGAAAAAACCTAGGAATTTGGCATAGCTCATATATTCATATTGAGTTCATTTTACACTCTGGTCACAAGGTAAGGCTCTAGGTAAATGTTGTGATTCCTCAGTGAAGTTAAATAAATAGAAAAGCAGGTTACCTAGTAGACAGGATTCTGACACCTGTTGACCAGATGATACTGATTTTGCCTTTTTGTGCCTTAGGTTTGTTGTCCACAAAAGGAGTTTAATACTACTTCTCTTACACATGTGATAAAGGTGTATGAAGTGATAGCTGCTAAAATAACGTTGACACACACAGTAGTGCTCAAGCACTGTTAGTGTCATGGACTTGGGCGGCACACTCTCATCCGGTTCTCCTCTCTGGTATCACAGGAAATGTAGAGGATCCTACACTGTCTGGTTTTTTTTTTCAGCTAAATAAGTAATAAGACGTAAGTATTTTATTGTCTTTGGGAGCTCCTTATAGAAATTTGGAATTTATCAAATAGGTATTTTGACAGATTGGCCAAATCCTGGGTTCTAGACAACGGCAGCTCAGATTGTTTCTGTCACCTACTAGCCTGCCACCTTGGATGAGTTGTTAAGGTGTCAGTTCCTCAGTTTCCTCACGGACAAAAATGAATTAGAAGGAAACATTCCCTGCAGGGCTTAAGTATTAATGGGAACTTTGTCATGGGGCTGTTGATTTTTTCAACATTCCTTTATGCAATTGCTAATGACTGTGTCCACAATAGAGTGAGCAAATAGATCGAAAACTAGACTTGCCTCAAGTTTTAAAATAAGCCTTAGAGCTCCATTGTTTCCAGTGTATGTGGAGTCCCAATGGGGACTCGTGTAAGGAGCCCCTGGAGCATCTGTGAGTTTTGCTCTGCTGCCTAGCAGTGCAAGTTAGGCTGAGAAGCATGTTTCCCAGCAAACACCAAAACAAGCTCTTGAGATTTTAGCCTTCCTTCGGGTATACTGGTCTGGGGAAAGAACTGTTCTTATTTTCTAAATTAAACAACCTTGCCAAGGGCTTCAAATGGAAATACAAAATTAAGTAGAACTCTGGGATTTTACATTTAACAGTATGTGCCTCACAACCTTCCATTTTCATATTCACTGCCACGTTCATAATTGAGAAAGAGCTTTTTCTCATTTTACACATGGACAAATGGATCTGGCCCAGTGGCTGTCAGCCGAGGGCCTGGTGCCAAAGTGCACAGTGGTGACTTCCAGGTCTTCCGCAGACATATATTTCTTTTCTCTCTAAATTTTGACCTCTGAATCCCCAGCATCATGGTGTTGTGCAGGTTAGAGGCATTTAATACTTTCTGGCCAAATGAATTTCCTAATAAATTTTTGTTATGAGAAAGACAAACAACAACAAAACAAACCCAATGCCAAGAACCTACAGGCAAAGGAGGAAGAAATGCAAAAGTTATCCTGGCTTAAATGTCTCCTATACCATAATTGTGTCAAAAAATGGGTATCATAAATTAGTAGAAAAATATAATCTATGTTTGTGACACGTAAAAAAAGGCAACTCTTAGAAACGCAATATGAAATAATGAGGCATTGCTAGAGCATACACAATACTGGGAAATAGAAGGCTTTGATTCTTGTCTTGCTGGAATAATTAGAAGTCCCTACATTTTAAGGTTTAGTTTTAGAAAGCAATTGAAACACTATTGTCTTTCTTGTAGCATGGATCAAACAGATCAATATACATGACCAGGCTTTCTAAACTAGAAAGCTCTCAAAAGTGTCCACTAAAACTTGTATTAATAAACATAAATATTATGTGGTAGCACTTATGGACTGTATTAAAAATATCTGCTCGGTCTCTTATATTCTGCTTAATATTCAGTGAGGTATTGGAAAGGACTTGAGGTGGTAATAATTGTGTAACATTAGTTTGCCAAGCCGAGTTGGCCTTTTCCTTGTGAGCAGTCAGAGCTGTCTATTTCAGATTCATTTTGTATGTTGGCAGAGTTGGCCTTTTCTGTCAAAAACCAGTGGATGTTTAGATTAATGAGGAGAAAATGTTGCTGGAAGGACTGGTCACTGAGCAAGGTGACCCCATACACAGGTTTTGCTTTATATGTGAGCAAATCCCCAATTCACAAAGGTCTTTTTCATTTCCAACTGTTTCCTCTTACCCTCCAGGCTCAGCTTCAACCAGTATAGACAAAGGGTCAGGAAATGGCCCTATTGTGCTTCAAATATTCTGCAGCCACTTCCCTGGGACCCAAAAGCAGGTGAAGGATGAGCTTCTATGAAACCTCAGCCTGAGGGTTCAATAAAAGCAGCCTGACATGCTATGGTCATAAGTGTAGAGGGAGAGAAAATATTCTCAGCCTGTAAGTGGTTTCCCGAAGAAGGACTCACCAAATAAGTTCCATGGGAGGTAACTTCTCCTTGAAAGAAATCCTATACAAATGCGACATTAAAGGCATCACTTCCTATTTAATTCTAAGATCTCATGTAGAAATTTGAATTTGACCTTTGGAGTTGGCAATGTCTGCAGCCAAGCTGCATACTAATGAAGAGGAAGAGAGTAATTGCCTTAGGAGTGGCGCAGTCACACCATCCAATTCCTGCCCGTCTAAGGCCCAGCCCTCTTCTGCATAGCAAGGCACATCAGGTGTCACGCTGTCACATCTTCCAAAGGAAACACAGCCTGTAAGGAATGGTCATGTTACCAGTAAGACAAAACAGAAATCCAACATGAATACCACATCAGGAGGCTGCTGTTTCATCATCAGACGAGTCCTTCTCCAATGCCATTAGAGAAGCTGAAGTCTTTCTGTGCAGCCTTGGGAGGAGCATCACCTTCACTTGGCCTGGTCTAGTGTACACGGTATCCATCTGTGTTTCTAAAGTGGATAGAAAATAAGTGCAAAAATAGACTTCTGTTTTTAGAAACTATTTTGCAAAGACTTCTTATAATTAACGATTTCCTTAAGGTGACATTGTTATATAATTTAGGGTTGTCAAGTGAGGTGAAAACTTGTTTCCCCGGTCTCATAGTTTATTTTAGCAAGCAAAGCACTTATTGGAGAAAAAAAGTTTTATTGGGAGATACTTTATTTCAAATGTAATCGTGGCTTTATTTTACCGTTATCAACTCTTCTCTGGGCTCTCCTACTCTTTGCTATTCTTGCTTATAAAGATGCTATGGTGCCTCCTTGACTTCTGTACATATTGAAGGGACATGATCTTTTAAAAACTCACTATCTATCTTAATGCAGAAGGAGCAAACTTCTTTTGACGTCCATCTCTTATGCCCTACGTGAAATGCGTGCCTCTCTTGTGCAGACCAGCAGCTTGAAGGTGGGTATTTGAGTTCTACCACCTTTCATTGTGGCTGGGAATACACAGAGCAGGGGCCTGGGAGGAATTACGAACCTTTTACAGATGGGGACACCGATCTCTTACCATTTTCTTCGGCCATGGCATTGTCATTCCAGTCTCAAAACTCACTCCCCTTAGGGAGCTCTGCGTATGATCTGTACTTGAGGAATGAGGAATTAGATTAGATTCCAAAATTCCCCAACCTTTGGGTGAACCCTTAGAAACATCACTTTTGACTGAGACCTTATATGACCTAACTGGTTATTTCTCCTGATCTTTTACTTTTTCCCCTAGTAACATTGCCTGTTCTCCGTTAGGCCCCTGTGTTTTCAGTGAGGGGCAGGAGGTGGGTCACGGCAGAGGGGGAGAGGCTGGAGCCCCTGTTTATTTTGGTGAGAATTTGTCTGGTGTATCACCATCTTCCCACCTTTACTCTTCTTTTCTGCTCACTCACTCACTTTTTGTTTTTTTAATTTTGTTCTGTTTTTTTTTCTTTAATTTTGAGGATTTTACTCTTGCTGATGGAAGAGAGGTCTTGTGATCCAGTGTCACTTTGTCTTCTTACTCCACGTGTTTCTCCTCAGATGCATCATGAACACAGTCAACAGATGAGCCAACTCATGTTCACTACCCTTTAAAATCCCTCAGTCCCAATCACAATAGTAAAGATGTGAAAACAGCCCGAGTGGCCATCAATCCACAAGTGAGTGAATAAAATGGTGTATATGAACACCACAGAGTACTACTAAGCCATAAAACCATAATGGTGAACTAGTATCTTTTGTAACAACCTAGATGGAACTTGAGATTATTTTTCTATCACAAGAATGGAACAACAGCCAGCACATGAACTCAATCCTAAATTGGAACTAGTCAATTAATCCTTATGTGCACAATGGAAGTAAAACCCAACGGAAATCTAGCAGAGGGTGGGGGAGGAGGATTGGACCAACTCACACCTAATGAATACAATGCATGTAATCTGGATGAACAGCACATTTATAACATCAACTTAAAATGTACAAATTACATTGTGTAACCAAAATATGTGTACCCTTGTCATACTCTAAAATAAAAAATAAATTTGAGACAAAATACCTCAGTGCCTCTTCCTCCTCTACAGACAGCTGGGCCCCTAAGCTTGGTGTAGAAGGCCCAGCACCAACTGGTTCCTTTATTCCTCTCAAGAAATGTCTTTCTGTTCTTAAAATTGACCCTTCAGCAGCACTAAACTGCTTGAGTTACTTGTACACACCTTGTTATTCCACACCTCCTCTGTACCTCTCATTTTGCTGTTTCTTATAATTGAAATATTCTTCATTGACACATTTTCTCTCTTCTGTTTTCTCAAAAGATACTCAATGATTTTGCCAGATATTCTGAATAGCTCCAGTTTTTGTAACCTACTATCACCCCTTCCACTGCTCTCACCCCAAGACTGGGCCTGTGCTCTCCTCCAACCTCTCCAGTCCCTTTTAATCATTATGTGTTGAATTATTCTTTATCATTTTGTACTATACCACTCATTCTTCTGTCCCTCTCCTCCATTAAAGGCTCACTCATAGAAGGAGAAATAGTAGTTTTTCTGGATCAGTGCACTATGACCCGCCCATAATAGGCAAGGAATACATAATGGTTAAATGAATGAAAATTAAAATGAGTTAATTGACTCACTTAGTTCCATAATGTTTGGATCATGGAAGACCTTGAATCCTTTTAACAGCAATCTAAGAATACATAATCTGTTGTGGAATCCTGGCCACTGGGGCTATCATTGTCATAATTTAAACATGGACTCAGAGCCTGTAGCTCAGTGAGTAGGACACCAGCCACATACTCCAATGCTAGCGTGTTCAAACCTAGCCTGGGCCTGCTAAACAACAATGACAACTGCAACCAAAAAATAGTTGGGCATTGTGGTGGGCACTTGTAGTACCAGCTCCATGGGAGGCTGAGGCAAGGGAATCATTTAAGCCCAAGAGTTTGAAGTTGCTGTGAGCTGTGATGCTACAGTACTCTGCTGAGGGTGACATAGTGAGACTCTGTCTCACAAAAAGAAAAAAAATGACTTAAATATGTACCAGACAATTCTCATAGGGAACCTGATGTAATCTACTCTCCAGTAAACAGGTAACATGACAACCCAAAACTTTCAAGGGAAGAAACTGAAAAATCAGTGCCATTCCCCCAGTTTTAGTAATAGTAGTTGGTCCCTATAGTCTATGCTTTTGTTGTGTCTTTCTCCCATAGCACTAAACATCTCCAGACAGTTATCTTTGATCTTCTCTTCTTTCAGTTATTTTTGAAAGGAAAAAAAATATATTAGAACATATAGAATGAAGGGAAATAGAATTTTCAATATGTAAATAAAAATAGCTATAGCGAACAAATGAGACCAATTTAATTTTTAAACTCAATTGAATATTTAAGTTCAACAGATTTTTTAATAGCCAAACCCTCCTTTTAAAAGACATGCCATTCAATTATATCTAAATATAAATATAGCTTTTCATTATTCAGAGTAAATAAAACACTGCTGGTGATTACCATTAGAAGTTCTATGAATGTGGATGAATTGCTTACAGAATTTAATTAAACTTTGGACCTTTATGCCCTGTATGGTCTTATGAGTTGGAACTTTCTCAAACATATCTCAGGGAATTTCTTGCTTAAAAGCACCTTCTAAAGAAATCAATGTAGAAGAAAAGGTCCAGAGGTATTTCTGTTTAATTTCCCTTGAAAGATTTAGCTGCACTTTTACCACAATTGTTTATTATATTTAATTTGAATGAGAGTTAAGAAAAGTATGTACAAAGTAATTTCCAAAAGACCATATCCTATTTTATCAAAAGAAAAAGTTAAGTGCAACAGCTGACAATTATTTGTAAATATTTGTGCTGCTGATTGTTCTTTAAATCAATGATTTTCAATCAGTGTGCTGGGAGAGGATGTTAGGTGTGCCATGAGAATTTTTAAAGATCATTAATTAAATTATTTTTGAAAGAAATTTGTAGCAGAGTAAGTATATTCTTCTTACTTTTTAAAAATCAATGTAATTTAAGTGTGCCACAGAAATTTAACTGTAGGTTCAGGTATGCTGTGAGATTAAAAAAGGTTGGAAAACATTGCTATAAATGAATGGATAAGCAATGAATGGAGTGCAAAGAGGTATTTAAAAGAAAAAAATTAGAAACTAAATCAAGGTACTGCAATAGTCGGAATAATGGCCTCCCAGAGATGGCCACATCCTAATTATGAGAACCTGTGGTATGTTCTGTTATGTGTCAAATTAAGGGATTAAGTTTTCTGATGGGATTACAGTTGCTAATTAGCCGACCTTTAATTTAAAGAGATTATCTTGTATTATCCAGGTCGGCCCAATGGACTCCTAAGGATCTCTAAATGTTTTGGAAGAAGAGATCAGAGTTACAGAGAGATTTGAAGATGTTATGTTTGTGGCTTTGAAGATGAAGGGAAGATTTGACCAGTAGAGGAATGCAGATGGCTTCTAGAAGCTGGAGTACATAAGGAAATGCAGCCTTAGACCTCCAGAGAGGAACCGTCCTGCTAACACCTAATTTTAATGCAGCAAAACTTCCAACCTACAATACTGCAGTAAATTTGTGTCATTTCTTGTCATCTCTTACAGCAACAATGGAAAACTAATACAGGTACATTAATACAACGTGTTACTATCCCATCATGAAGATTAAGAATGATGGCTGAAACTGAGGGAGGAGGACTTTAGCAGCACCCACCCTCCCTATCTGCCGGACAAGGCAGCCCACTAGGTAAGAGACTCCCGGGCCCCACCCAGCCCCCAACAGCCCCCAACAGCCCCCAGGCCAGGAACGCCACTGGGACCCCTCATACAGCCCAATTGGCACCCCACCAGGCCTTGGCCAGCCGCCAGTAGTGGCCAGAAACTCCACCAGGACTCCCTTGCAGCCCAGATTGGCACCACGCTGGGCCTTGGCCCAGCCGCCAGCAGTGGCCAAGAAGTCCCCCGGGACTTCTGAGCGATCTGTGCCCTTCCCGGCTAGATCCATGCCACAGGCCCGCAGTCCACAGTGCCAAAAAATCCACTCTTCTGGGACTCTCCAGCAACCCCAATTGGCACGCCACTGGGCCTTGGGCTGCAGCCAGCAGCGGCCAGGAAGTCTTCCAGAACGCCAATCTGTAGCCCGACTTGACCTGCTGCCAGCTGGGACCCTGCCTGGCTCTGATCCATGCCCAAGGCCTGCCGCCCTCCCTCCAGAGACCTCTTCCCAGCCAGAGACTGTTGGAGGCATGGGCTCCCTTTGCAAAGGCCACTGGGTGCTCATCCCACACCCGACTGCTTGATCTGAGCACCACACTCTGGAGCTGCTCCAGTAGCCAGAACTTCCTAGGTGGGGCAGTCCCAGAGGTGCTACACAGAGTCACTCCCTACAAAGATCCAGCAACAACAGAGTGATCCTATCGGGTTCTGATCTGGGAGAGACTCCTCCCCAACTCTGATGATGGTCATGGGCAACAGTGAAAAATAATCATGAGGCAGAATCAACAGAAAAACTCTGGCAATATGAATAATCAGAGTAGATCAACTTCCCCAAGGAACGACAAGGTAGATACAGCACAAGATCCCTTGCATAAGCAAATGGCTAAGATGTCAGAAATCAAATTCAGAGTCTGGATAGCAAATAAGATCAGCGGAATGGAGGAAAAGATGGAAGTAGAATTTCACGCAATAATCCAAAAGATGACCCAAAAGATGTCTCAAGAATTCAACAAATTCAAAGACAAAATGACCAAAGATTTTGACACATTGAGACAAGAAGTTGTAGCCCTGAAAGATCTGAGAAACACAGTAGAATCCCTCAGTAACAGAATGGATCAAGCAGAAGAAAGGATTTCTGACATGGAAGACAAAGCTTTCGAACGCTCCCAAACTTTCAAAGAGGAAGAGAAATGGAAGGCAAAACGGATCTTTCTCTCAGACAGCTCTGGGATAAAGTTATATATCAAAGAATATCAAAGAAAACCAATATTCGCCTTACTGGGATACCTGAAAGCAATGAAGTGGCGTCACAATGCATAGAGTATCTTCTTTATGAGATAATGAAAGAGAACTTTCAAGACATGCCAAGAGATTCTGAAATTCACATAGCAGACAGTTTCAGAACCCCAGCACTACTCAACCCAAATAAGATATCCTCCAGGCACATCATAATTAAATTCACTGAAGTTAATATGAAGGAGAAAATTCTGAAAGCAGCCAGATGTAAGAAATCCATTACCTACAAAGGAAAGAATATTAGAATAACTGCAAATCTCTCTGATCAAACCTTTCAAGCTAGAAGAGAATGGTCATCAACTTTTAATCTCCTAAAACAAAAAAACTTTCAACCCAGGATTCTGTACTCATCTAAACTGAGTTTCATTTATGATGGAGAAATTTAACAACATCAACATGTTGAAGAAATTTGCTATAACTAAACCAGCTCTCCAGGATGTTCTCAAACCTATCTTCCATAATGACCAGTGTAATCCACCACCACAAAAGTAAACTCACCCAGACTTTTTATCAAATTTCAACTTCCACAGTGATGAAAGGATTAAATATGTCCACTGGACTTTCTAAAGATATATCATTGCTTTCAATTAATGTGAATGGTTTAAATTGTCTTCTAAAGAGGCACAGGTTGGCTGACTGGATATAAAAACTCAGGCCAGATATCTGTTGAATACAAGAATCTCATCTTACCTTAAAAGATAAATTTAGACTCAAAGTGCAGGGTTGGTAATCTATATTCCAGGCAAATGGAAAACAGAAAAAAGCAGGTGTTGCAATCTTATTTGCAGATACAATAGGCCTTAAACCAAACAAAGTAAAGGATAAAGACAGACATTTCATATTTGTTAAAGGTACTACTCAATATGATGAGATTTCAATTATTAATATTTATGCACCCAACCAGAATGTGCCTCAATTTATAAGAAAAACTCTAATATACATGAGCAACTTGATTTCTTGCAGCTCCAAAGTAGTTGGAGATTTTAGTACTCCTCTAACAGTGTTGGGTAGATCCTCCAATAAGAAGCTAAGTAAAGAAATTTTAGATTCAACAACTGGATTTAAGAGACATCTACAGAACATTTCATCCTAATAAAATTGAATACACATTCTTCTCATCACCCCATGGAACATACTCCAAAATTGATCACATCTTAAGTCACAAGTCTAACCTCAATAAATTTAAAAGAATAGAAATTATTCCTTGCATCTTCTCCGACCATCATGGAATAAAAGTTGAACTCAATAACAACAGGAATTTGCATACTCATACAAAAACATGGAAATTAAACAACCTTATGCTGAAGGATAGATGGATCATAGACAAGATTAAGAAGGAAATTACCAAATTTTTGGAACAAAATGACAAGGAAGACACAAAATATAAGAATCTCTGGGATACTGCAAAGGCAGACCTAAGAGGGAAATTTATAGCATTACAAACCTTCCTGAAGAAAACAAAAAAAGAGGAAGTTAACAACTTAATGGGACATCTTAAGCAACTGGAGAAGGAAGAATATTTTAACCCCAAACCGAGCAGAAGAAAAGAAATAACCAAAATTAGAGCAGGATTAAATGAAATTGAAAACAAATGAATTATAGAACAGATCAATAAATCAAAAAGTTGTTTTTTTGAAAAGGTCAATAAAATAAATAAACCTTTGGCTAACCTAATGAGGAAAAAAAGAGTAAAATCTCTAATTTCATCAATCAGAAATGGTAAAGATGAAATAACAACAGACCCCTCAGAAATTCAAAAAATCCTTAACAAATATTACAAGAAACTTTACTCTCAGAAATATGAAAATCTGAAGGAAATCAACCAATACTTGGAAGCACGCCACCTACTAAGACTTAGCCAGAATGTAGTGGAAATTTTGAACTGGCCCATATCAAGTTCTGAAATACCATCGACTATAAAAAACTCCCTAAAGAGGAAAGCCAGGACCAGATGGCTTCACGTCAGAATTCTTCCAAATCTTTAAAGAGGAACTAGTACCTATATTACTAAACCTCTTCCAAAATATAGAAAAAGAAGGAATACTACCCAACACATTGTATGAAGCAAATATCACCTTGATCCCTAAACCAGGGAGAGAACAAGAAAAGAAAACTATAGACCAATATCATTAATGAATATTGATGCAAAAATATTTAACAAGATACTAACCAACAGAATACAACAACACATCAAACAAATTATACACCATGACCAAGTGGGCTTTATCCAAGTGTCTTAAGGCCGGTTCAATATACGTAAATCTATAAATGTAATTCAGCACATAAACAAATTAAAAAATAAAGACCATATGATTCAATTGATGCAGAAAAAGCTTTTGACAATATCCAGCATCCCTTAATGATCAGAACACTTAAGAAAATTGGTATGGAAGACACATTTCTGATGGCCACTGATAGAGGCCATCTATAGCAAACCCACTGCCAATATCGTATTGAATGGAGTTAAATTGAAACCATTTCCTCTTAGATCAGGAACCAGGCAAGGTTGCCCATTGTCTCCATTGCTCTTCAACATGGTAATGGAAGTTTTAGCCATTGCAATCAGGGAAGAAAAGGCAATCAAGCGTATCCACATAGGGTCAGAAGAGATCAAACTTTCCCTCTTTGCAGATGATATGATTGTATATCTGGAAAACACCAGGGATTCTACTTCAAAACTTCTAGAAGTGATCAAGGAATACAGTAATGTCTCAGGCTACAAAATCAACACCCATAAATCTATAGCCTTTATATATACCAATTATATCAAAACCAAAAAAAAAGTGAAGGACTCTATTCCTTTCACAGTAGTGCCAAAGAAGATGAAATATTTGGGAGTTTACCTAACAGAGGATGTAAAAGATCTCTATAAAGAGAACTATGAAGCTTTAAGAAAAGAAATAGCTGAAAATGTTAACAAATTGAAAAATATACCCTGCTCATGGCTGGGAAGATTCAATATTGTTAAAATGTCTATACTACCCAAAGCAATATATAATTTTAATGCAATTCCTATCAAAGCTCCATTGTCATATTTTAAAGATCTCAAAAAAATAATACTTCATTTTATATGGAATTAGAAAAAACCTCGAATAGCCAAGACATTACTCACAAATAAAAACAAAGCAGGAGGAATCATGCTACCAGACCTGAGACTCTACTATAAATTGATAGTGATCAAAACAGCATGGTACTGGCACAAAAACAAAACAGCATGGTACTGGTTCTCTAGTCTGGTCCAAGGTAGACGCTTGGAACAGACTAGAGAACCAAGAGATGAATCCAGCTACTTACCGTTACTTGATCTTTGACAAGCCAATTAAAAACATTCAGTGGTGAAAAGACTCCCTATTTGGCAATTGGTGCTGGGTGAACTGGCTAGTGACCTGCAGAAGACAAAAACTGGACCCACACCTCTTACTATTAACTAAGGTAGACTCTCACTGGATTAAAGACTTAAACTTAAGATGTGAAACTATAAAAATATTAGAAGAAAGTGCAGAGGAAATTCTTGAAGGAATTGGCTTGGGTGAATATTTTATGAGGAGGACTCCCCAGGTAATTGAAGCAGTATCAAAAATACACTCCTGGGACCTGATCAAACTAAAAAGCTTCTGTACAGCCAAGAACATAGTAAGTATATAGCAAGCAGACAGCCCTCAGAATGGGAGAAAATATTTGCAAGTTATGCCTCTGACAAAAGTTTAATAACCAGAATCCACAGAGAACTCAAACAGGGTGGGCAAAGGACTTGAAGAGAAACTTCTCTAAAGAAGATAGGCGCACGGCCTACAGACACATGAAAAAATGCTCACCATCCTTAATGATCAGAGAAATGCAAATCAAAACTACTTTGAGATATCACCTAACTCCAATAAGATTAGCCGACATGACAAAATCCTAAAACCAGAGATGTTGGTGTAGATGTGGAGAAAAAGATACACTTGTACACTGCTGGTGGGAATGCAAACTAATACATTCCTTTTGGAAGGATGTTTGAAGAGTACTTAGAGATCTAAAAATAGACCTGCCATTCGATCCTATAATTCCTTTACTAGGTATATACCCAGAGGACCAAAAATCACATTATAACAAAGACATCTGTACCAGAATGTTTACTGCAGCCCAATTTATAATTGCTAAGTCATGGAAGAATCCCAGGTGCCCATCGACCCATGAATGGATTAATAAATTGTGGTACATGTATACCATGGAATACTATGCAGCCTTAAAGAAAGATGGAGATTTTACTTCTTTCGTGTTTACATGGATGGAGCTGGAAAATATTCTTCTTAGCAAAGTATCTCAAGAATGGAAGAAAATATATCCAATGTACTCAGCCCTACTATGAAGTTAATTTAAAGGCTTCATATGAAGGCTATAACCCAACTATAGCACAAGAATATGGGAAGGGAGGAGACGGGGGAGGTTGGGGTCAAGGGAGGGGAATTGGTGGGGCCACACCTATGGTGCATCTTAGAAGTGTACAGGCAAAACTTACTAAATACAAAATATAAATGTCTTCATACAATAACTAAGAAAATGCCATGAAGGGTATGCTAAACAGTTTGATGAAAACATTTCAGATTGTATATGAATCCAGCACATTGTACCCCTTGATTGCACTAATGTACGCAGATATGATTTAATAAAAAATAAAAATTAAAAAAAATAAGAATGATACCTGATGATGCAGAAAATACTTATGGTACATCATCAGGTTAGAAAAGCAGATGATAAAACACCACATACAGTAAAATCAAACAGAAAAAAATATTTTTATGTACGTTAGATAAGTGTGAATGATACACTATAAAATGTTCTTTGGAGATTTCTATGGATGCTGAAATTTATTTTTTCCTTTTTCTATGTTTCCAAGATTTGTATTGTAGTCAGAATAAAAGGTTAATATGATTGATGTAAAAACTGGAGATAGATTACTCTGTTACTAGCATGTGATGTCATTCAAAACATTTTAAGAAAAAGAATAAGTATATAAGAATAAGTAATTATGTGCTATAATTACTTTGCCTAATGTCTGTTCCCAAACACTATTTATTATTATTTTTTTGAGACAGAGCCTCAAGTTGTCATCCTGGATATGGTGCTGTGGCATCACAGCTCACAGCAACCTCCAATTCCTGGGCTCAAGTGAGTCGCTTGCCTCCGCCTCCCAAGTAGCTGGGACTACAGGCGCCCACCACAACGCCTGGCCATTTTTTGGTTACAGCCGTCATTGTTGTTTGGTGGGCCCAGGCTGGATTCGAACCCGCCAGCTCAGGTGTACGTGGCTGGTGCCTTAGCCCACTGAGCCACGGGCGCCGAGCCCCAAACACACTTTAAAAGATAAACAACATGTTATTGTTTACTCACTTTACTTTTGAATATTTTTTTCTATGAATTACATCTTCAAACTGGAGCATACTAAATTAGGAAATATTTTGTCAGACAAACATAAATCTTTCCATGACATTTGCTCTCAGAGAGTTAGGATTAATGACAGCAGGCCGGGGAGCAGGATAGGACCTATATGGTGCCTAGAGCTAAAACCTCAGGTGAATGAACTTCACTTTATCAGTTCAAAGGGACAATCCCTTCATTTTTCCTTATAGGACTCAATGCTGGAATCCATTGTGTTGTTATAGAAGTCACTGCCTCCCTCTCTCTTGCTTTATGTATCTGATTTTTATATGTGGGGAGTTTTCTGATGGATGTGTGTATTTGTAGAGAACATAAAGGACCTTAAACCTATAGAGGGCAGGATAAAACTCTGTGTTTAGGCAAATACTTTATTTGATGATATCAGTATGTTTTTAATAAATTATTATGATTTATCTACACAAATAAAACTGTTAAAATGTAGTATAAAATCCTGGTTCTGAATTGGTGCAGAATGTAATTATTTAGTAACTGCCAAGCAGGAGAGAGCAGCATAAATAGAGTGGGCTCCGGCATCAGGGGTGCCTGGGTTCAAACAATGGCTTCAGCTCTCCCCGCCTCTGTGGTCTTGGTTAGTTAATTTTCCCCTTTTTGAGGCTGCTTTGTAAAATGGAGAGAGCGTATGTCAATCTCCTAAGTTTATTGTGAGAAGCAGAGGAAGCAAAATTCATTTCCTTGTATGAGCAATCAGTAAATAGTGGTTACCACTATTTCTGAATACCCTGAGTATTGTTATTAGAATGCCACAATTTAAGAGGATTCAGTGATTGCTCTTGCTTATATGTGCTGTGCTTATTTCAAGGCATGTTTTCTTATTAAGTGTGATAAAGTAATATATATGTGACAAGAAGCTGTTCTTGTGTGAGGATGTAACTGCCAGAAGTGACAGAGACCTCTATTTGATCTTCATGTTTATGTGACAGTTTTCTATCTCCTCATTTGAATGAGAATATGGGTGTCCACTCACTTTCTCCAAAATGCTTATAGAGAAGTGATGTCTTTATGCTGCTATGACAGAGTAGAATAAAAGGACCAGGGCATTTTTCAGGTATGCTTCATAAAGGAAAAGGGAAACAAAATAATACTTTATTTGGGTCTGTGTGCTCTCCCAGGGAAATTCTGAGAGTCGTTTTCATTTGAATAAATGTGGCAAGAGCAGAAGACATTGGGTATTTAGTCCTTGGTGAGTGGGTGTGGGTGTTGTAACTGAAGATGAACATGGAACAAAAACAAGAACAGCTTGCTGGAACTTACCTTCTCTGCTCCGTGTTCTTCATAATCCTCATTAAGGATTTTTGACTTATACACAAAATTCAAGCCTGAATGCTAATTTGTGAATTAGAAACTACGCCAAAGTTTCTAATACTGTTACAACTCCCCGTCTCCAAACCTCAAAGTATAAATCATATACTCAAAACAGGCATGTGTTTCTCTCATGATATTAAATAAGGAAGTATTAAAATAAGCCAAGTTACTCCTAGAAAAAGAATAAATAAAAAAAAAAAACATTCCTAAATGATGTTTAAATAATCAGATAAAGTATCTTTGCCTTGCTATTTTTTTAACCCCTTTCTTGGAATAAATTCTTTATTACATTGAATGTTGAGACACTGGAGGACTTTATGATATTTTTGAAAAAAGAACTTTGGAATGTTAATTGTGCTAAATATGTAGTTACAAAATAGCATTTCAGATTTTAAAAGCAAATTGCCAAAAATTAAGCATTATATCATTGAGAAAGTTTATAAGGTTTTCACAATCATTGTCTTAACACAGAATTCTGTTTATTAAACCAAACAAAGCAGAGAAAATTATACCGGCCCTCAATTTTTGAATTTTCATTTAAATAAGCAAACTCTAAATCAACACCGTTAAAGATGTTTGTGCATCTATGTATTTCCAAAATACTCATATTTCAATAAGATTTTCACATTATATTCACCAACAGTATCACAAAAGTTCTTTTTTTTTGTTTGTTTGTTTTTTGTTTACGTAACTGTAAGGAACAGTAATTCTAGAAACACTAGAAGAAAAAAGCATAGCAATGTCCACAGTTACAAGAAAAAGTGCACATTACTTGGTCACAATCACAGTCATTACTTGAAAAACTATATGTAACAAGTACATAAGAAATATCACTGATGCCTTAAATTCATTATCAAAAACTGAATGACATAAATTTTACATAAGATAAGGCAAATTCAGGAATGCACAAAGGATTGGTAAAAGCTAAATAACAGAAGAAAAAATTGCACAAGGCACATGAACTAAAGTACTTCTCCCTAAATATTTAAAAAATAGACTTGCCTCGGCGCACAAAGAAAACACCACTCATGTGTATCCAATACTATAAAATAAGAACAAAGGGTAAGGTATGAGGAATGGGAGGGACCAGTTCATTGTAAGTTGCAGCTGCATCTGCTGAGAGTTCTTGACATTATTTTTGGGTAGAACTGAACATTATACAAATCATATCAGGAGATGCAATGGTCTTTTCTTAAACTATTTCTGAAGGACAGAAATGAACAGAAAACTACACACAAGAGTGCAAATTTTCAGATTGTCACTTGCAACCTCTTAACATTCAGTCCTGTACGTCCAGTTGCTGCTAGAGGGATGCCCGTAGACAGCAGTGGCATTCAGGAGAGAGCAGCTCTAAGAAATCAAAATGTGATTTTTTTCCCCCAGTGATATGTCTTTCTTAAATATTAAAAAATTCAGTGATGAGAACTGTTATGGTAAAGCTGCAATGGTGAATGGATTTTTGAGATCAGCGTGAGTGCAGAAATGCAGGCTTCTCTTGGAAGTAGTTCCTGATATGACGATTTAAAGAACGTAGGCAAGGGTTTTCCAGCATCAAGTGTTATTTTTGTAGAAAGAATTTGGAAAGAAGAGAAGGCAAAGGGATGTGGAAAAGGTACTTACAGTAGATTTTCAAAACAGTTTTCTTTTAGGACCTATGAAAAAGTTACCAAAGTAAAAATGACAATTTTGAATGAAAAACGAGTTTTCTTTTTATAAAAATTACATTTTTTTTAAAATACAAGATCCTTTTCATTGTTGTTATATCCTGTAGCAACAAGAAATTTGGCTTTTTTTTTTTTTTTTGCCCGATACTTCAGCTTTCAGTCCAATGAGTCAGTAGCAAATTCCACCAATATATTTGTTGGATCTTGAACTATTTTTTTATACCACAAGATTCTTCTGTTTTATTCTTAAATTAAGAATATACAGCCTTTCTTTTGCCTCTGATATTTATGCTGACACACTAAAACAAAGAAGCAGTAGGCTGGACACTTTACAGTATCTCAGGTACTTCAGAGAGCAGAGTTCCCTTGAAGCACCTTAATACGCCACTTTACGGATCAAGGACAATGTGGCATAATGGAAGTATTTCTCTTTAAGGACTGTGCAATACAACCAGAAGTATCTCTGTTGGGAAATCAAAATGTCATTAGTGGAAACTGCAAATTTAGACCTCAGTGAGTATGGTCATCATTTGACTCAGTTCTGTTGTAAAATGAGATTTTCCAGTTCATCTGCAGAACGCAATAAAAACGCAGCTGATTCTCGGTATCCTGCAACAAGCTGTCTCACAGCATTGATTTCAGTTGGACTCAGTTGGGGTCTGGAGTTTGAACTGCTGGAGGATCCTGAGCTAGTCGCCAACTGCCTCTTCATGCTGAGATCAGTGGGTCCTAGGAAAAAATTCATCACAAAATTAGACATGGATGACATTTTTTTTCTAGCACCTTCGATGTGAGCATTCAGAAAATGACTGCTAAACTAATTCATAGATTCTTTCTTGAGAAGCTAGTGATCTTTAATCAAATACTTCTGTCCTCAGAAAGACCAATAGCAATATGATAGTAACTGAGTGGCTGGGGATTTCTCTCCAATGCCCTGGCCACCCTCTGAAAACCACCTCTTACTGTGGAAAGATGCTGACAACTTTCTTTGATTGTGCTTTTGGAAAATTTGATTTTAAGTCTGTCTTCCATATGTTATAGAAGTTTCTCATAGTCACATAAAATGATGGGTATTAAAATCGTTTTTAATTTACTACATTCATTAACAGGTATATTGAGAGTCTACCAGTTCACAATTAATAAAAAGTCCTAGATTGTGATAATAATGATTTAAGAGTATAAATTAGTCAGTTTAACAAGAAGGAAACTGAGGACTGAGTGTCTTCAGTAACATGTTTGGAGTTTGACAATTTTCAAGTGGCATCATAAGAACTTGACTTGGGGATTTTTTTACTTCAAGCATATGGTGTTTGTCAGGTTGATTAGTATTTTAAAATATGGATACGAGATTAAATTTTTTTTTTTAGAATAAGTAAGTAATCAGTAAAACAATGCTACAGAGCAACTAAACATTTGGAATACTGCTTTAGGTGTTAAGAAAGTAATTTCTATATTTGCACAAAATATACCATGCATTAATACCTTTATTTTTTACACATTTAAGCCAAATCTGGTAAGTCTTCTATTGGAAAACATTTTGTAAATGTATGCTTAAAATTATGAGGTTATTTTATAATGTTTAATTCAGAAATTTCTATTGAGAGGATATCTCACTCAATTATTTTTGTATTATTAAGGTTTATTAAGTCTCTAACTGTTCACTTTTATAGTTATTACCTCTCATTAAGCATTTATTATAATTATTAAATCTTCAGTGAGTATGAAATTTTAAATCCTTGAATTAAATATTACTAAGCAATTAACAAGATGAATGCTCCAAAACCATAATAATTCCCTAACATTATTAAAGTGTTTTAAAAGATTTTTCCTGAATATGTATAACTTTTCAGATAAAGGTATCCATTTTGTGAACTAAAGCAAGGCCTGCTATTTTATCCTTGAGGCATGATGGAGACAGGTCAATACCTGACCCCCCCACCCTCTACCTTAACAGAGGAAGTGGATGTCCCTAGCGAGGGAACAGCTTCCCTTGGAATTTAATTAGAGCAGAGACAAGTCTAGCACACAAGAACTCTGACATCGGAGAGAAAGTTCTTTCCACTTCTGCAGTGGCCTTTCAAAGCTTTGATTTTTCCAGCAGGAGTTAGCTCCATTTGTCCTGCTATTTACAAAATCATGAGTCTGACATGACAAGCTGAAAGGGAAAGATGTGGGTTGTTACACTCACAAGCGAGAATTACTGACCCTTTGTTCAAGCAAATCATTAACAGCATGTAGTTTATTTGGAAAATTCTGAATGGATAAAAATATTATGATAGTGGTTCTGGTCTCTGGATGAACCCATTTTAAATTTTGTTTTTCTTTACATTTAAGAAGCCCAGGCTAATTTTCCTCTCTGCTATGTAAATATCTAGTGTACAGTTGGCTGGTCATTATTATTTTATTAGAAGCTATAACATTTTCTTGGTTTTAATGCTGAGCAGCATTGTTGATTGGCATCCTTGACTGGAATTGAGAAAGGGTTGGGGAGAGGGCTCCAGTTCTTTATGGATGAGAGAGAGACTAATTTTATTCTAATACTGCATTTTATGAATTACACTCAACTTTGGATCAGGATCCTAAGCTTCTAAATCAAGACATGGCTTTCACTTCCTTACAGTACCTTTTTAGCACAAACTCCATAAACATCAGTAATTTAGAGCAAACTTATACCTATGTAGTACTTTTTAATGGAAGAAAGTTCACATTATTTCCTGGTTTCCTTTGGCCTACGAGATCAGGATTGAGTGTCTAAATCAAAAGTATACTACAAGGAGTCCTGACATTGAGGATTATTATTCAAATCTTTTCAAAAGCATAATGGAGGAAATCCCCCTGATAATGCTACAGATTTAGATTTCTAGGTACAAGAAGGTCAACAAACTCCTGGAAGATTCATTCCAAACAAGAAACATAGTCATCAGTCTGGCTAAAGTCAAGGGGAAGGAGAAAATCCTACAAGCTGTGATATGAAAATATTAAGTAACTTTCAAAGGAAAATTCAACAGAGTAACAGCAGAATTCTCAGCAGAAATATATAAGCCAGAAGGAATTGAGGCTGTGTCTGTATAGTTGTCAAATAAGAATTTTGAACGAAGCTTCATAACTGAAGGCGAAATAAATTTTTCCCATATAAGCAAACGCTAAGGGAATTTGTTGCTACTAGACCTGTCCTGCAAGGTATGTTCAGGAATTCTCTAAACACTAAAAAGAATGGTCTAAATTCTCTGCTTAAAAGATACAGATTGATGGATTGAGGAAGAAAAACACAACCCAAATTGCTGCTATTTCAAAGAAGTACATTTAACTCATAAAGAGTCACATTAACTTGTGGTTATAGGGAGCAAAAAATAGTCCATGAAATTGGAAAGCAGGAATGAGCAGGATTAGCTATTCTCATATCAGATAAAACAGACTTTAAATAAATAATAGTTTTTAAAAAAGATGGTCATTATATAATGATAAAGGGATCAATTCAACAAAAGGATATAACAATATCAATTACATACAAACCTAGAACTGAAACTTCCAGATTTATAAAACAAATACTACTATATTTAAGAAACTAAATAAACAGTAACATAATGATGATAGGGTATTTCAACACTCCACTGACAGAACTAGACAGTTCAATGAGGCAGAAAATCAACAAAGAAGCACTGGACTTAAATAGAACTCTAGAAGAAATGGACCTAACACATTTACAAAACATTCTACACAAAAATAGCACAATATACAGTCTTCTCATCAGTACACGGAACATTTTTCAAGACAGAACATGTGTTAGGCCATAAAACAAATCTCAGCAAATTAAGAAAATGGAAATCATATTATATATCTTTTCAGACTCCAATAGAATAAAACTAGATCAATTCCAAGAGAAACTCTCAAAACTATCCAAAATATGGAAATTGAACAACTGTTGCTGAACAATCTTTGGGTCAATGAAGAAATTAAGATGGAAATTTAAAAAAAAAATTGAGTTGAAGGACAATGGCTATGCAGACTACCAAAAATCTCTGTAATACAGAAAAAACAGTGCTGAGAGTTAAGTTCATAGCACTAAATGCCTATATCACAAAAATATTGCAAATTCACAACATAATGTCATACCTCAGGGAATAAGAAAAAGAATAATAAACAAATCCCAAGTAGCAGAAGAAAAGAAATAACAAAGATCAGAACAGAATTACACAAAAATGAAATGACAACAAAAACCAAAAGATAAACAAAACAAAAAGTTGGTTCTTTGAAAAGCACCACTGGCTCATTGGCTAGATTAAACAAAAACACAAGAGACAAGATTCACAGAAGATCAATCAGAAATGAAAAAGAAGACATTTCAACGAATATCAGAGAAATACAAAAGATCATCCAAGGTTATTATGGACACCACCGTATCCGCAAAGTAGAAAAACTAGAGGAAATTAAAAAACTCTTTGAAAACACATGACCTCCCAAGCTTGAATTAGGGAGAAATAGAAATCCTGAACAGACCAATAAGAAGTAGTGGGATTCAATCAGTAACAAAACCTTGGTACATCAGTGTCTCACAGGTGTATTCATGTCGACATGTGGAGGTGTCTTGGTGAGTGGAGCTCATTAGTATTGTTGTGTGCTTTTGGTGCTCCATTGGGATCTTGAATTAAACAATGAACAAACATTAAATTTTTTGTTCAACGTGGCAAGTGAAATCAGGGACATGTTACTCAAATTTGATGGGAACATGCCAAGAAGAAAATGGCAGTGTGCAAATAGGTTAAACGTTTTTTCTGAGGAGAGAGAAAGTGTACTAATGAAGAGAGGTCAGCACAGTCATTAATGAGCAAAACGGATGAAAACATAGCAAAATTTCATTGAATTGTGCATCATAATCATTGGGTGACTGTGAGTAGTCTAGCAGACCAAGTAAACATTGATAGAGAAACAGAAAAATCTTAACTGAAAATCTTAGTATGAGAAAGGTATGTGCAAAAAATGGCCCTGAAGGAGTTCACCGATGAACACAAGCACAAAAGAGTCAAAGTTTTCCAAGACCTTTTGGAGGGGCAAGATGATGTTTGGGCCATGTAATCTCTGGTGATGAAATGTGGGTGTAACAGTACAGCCTGAAACAAAGCACCAAAGTACACAATGGAAGTTAGCCAATTCTCCATGACAAAGAATTCCTTTTGCTTAAAGCAGAAGACAAAATGATGTTGCCAACCTTGCTGATATCAGAAGGATTGTTTATTATGAATTTGTACCAACTGGATAGTTAACCAAGTTTACTATTTAGAAATACTGAAAAGGCTGCATGAAAAGTTACAAAAAACAACCTGAACTTTTCACCAATAACTCATGGCTCATTGCATCACGAACCAGCTCACAAAGCACTATCTGTGAGGGAGTTTTTACCCAGTAAATAAATAACTGAATTGGAACACCCTCCCTACCCACCTGATCTGGCCCCTAATGACTTTTTTCTTTTACCCAAAGATAAAGGAAATATCAAAAGGAAGATATTTGGATGACTTTCAGGGCATCAAGAATAATGTGATGAAAGTTCTGATGGGCATTCCAAAAAAAGAGTTTCAAAATTACTTTGAAGGGTGGGCTAGTTGCTTGTATCAGTAAACTGCTTCCCAAGGGGAGTACTTCAAAAGCAACTGTAATAATATTCAGCAATGGGGTTATGTAGCACTTTCTCTAGGATGAGTTGGTGAATTTAATTGTCAAACCTTCATACATAATTAACTCTAGTGAATTAAAGACTTAAATGGAAAACCTGAAAGTATAAAAACATTAGAAGAAATCCTAGGAAAAACTATCCTCAACATATATCTAGGTAAAGAATTTATGACTAAGTTCTCAATAACAAATACAACAAAAACAAAAATAAATAGAACTTACTAAAAGGTGTCTGCATAACAAAAAATACAATGAACAGAGTAAATAAACAACCTATATTCACAAGCTATATATCTGATATCTAGAATTTATAAGAAACTCAAACAAATCAGCAAGGGGAAAAAAACCCCAAGTAATTCCATTAAAAAATGGGCAAAAGACATGAACAGATATTTTTCAAAAGAAGATAGATGTATGGCCAAAACATATGAAAAAAAGCATTAAGGGTATAAAAATAAAAAACACAATGAGATAATGAAACCCCTGTCATAATAGCCATTATCAAAATGTTAATAAACATCAGATGCTGGCACAAATGTGGTGAAAAGGGAAGGCTTATACAGTGCTCGTGGCAATGTAAATTAATGCAACCTCTATGGAACACAGTACTTAGATTTCTCAAGGAACTCAGAATAGATCTATGATTTAACCCAATAATCTCACTACTAGCTACTCCTCCCAAAGTCATTTTATTAAAAAAAACAAAACAAAAAAAAACAAAAAACTGTACCTGTATGTTTATTACAGCTTAATTCATAACTGCAATCACTAAGTGCGGTAAGTGTCTGCCAGCAGATGAGTGGATAAAGAAATATATTTGCACAGTTTATACACCATGGACACTACTCAGACATCAATAAGAATCAAATGGTGTCTTTTGCAGGAACTTGGATGAAACTAGAAGTCATTTTTCTAAGTGTATTAACCTAGGAACAAAATACCAAATACTACATGATCTCAAATATAACAAAGGGCTCAACAATGGATATGCATGGTCATTCAGGGAGACTTAATGGACATTGAAGACTCAGAAGGGGGAGGGTAGGAAAAAGGTACAAAAATGAAAAATTACCTATTACACAATGTACACTATTCAGGTGACTGATATATTAAAAACCCTATACTTCTCCACTATGCAATACATCTGGGAAATAAAACACACACACATGCACACACATCCTGAATCAATTAAAATAAACACATTTTAAAAAACTTTAATGGACATTGAAGACTCAGAAGGGGGAGGGTAGGAAAAAGGTGCAAAAATGAAAAATTACCTATTGGGTACAATGTACATTATTCAGGTGACTGATATATTAAAAATGGGTAGGGAACCAAAATATAAAAATAAAAAATATTCACAAATATGGAAGGTATTTATTGCCCACTCAAGTTAGCGCCCCCTGATAGTCTTTACCATCCATTTGTGCCTCAGTAAGTCAATGTCTTATCTGACTGGTTTGGCTTAATTAACTCCCAAAACAATATGATATAATTAGAATGCATAACAATTATAAAGTTAAAATTCAAATTTTATAAAGATGCTACATTTATTAATGAATGCAGGAAAGTATTCTTGGAGACTTGCTCAAAATGTTGGAAAAGACCACTGTGATGGAAGGTTCTGGAAAAGCAGGAACAGTTAACAAGAAAATGACTGGGAGTTACAAAAAAGATGCTTCAAGAAAAAATAATTTTAATATCAAAGATTAAGGCAAATTATACAGGATATTTGACACGACACGTTTATGTAAGTACCTATCTTTTTACCAAAGTGATGCAAGACCATTATGATCATTTTGGAAGCTGAATAAAAAATATTTCATACAATATTGTTAGACTAAGTAAGCTCCACATACCAAAATAAATACTTAATTAATTTTTTTGGATGTTGAAGGAGTATTTAAATTATAATTAAATTTTAGGTTAACAAAAATGTATACTAATAATTCATTTTATTTTTGAGGTCATATTCTGGTATCAATTATCGTGAGATAATAGAATTCCCCTAGGATAAAGTTTTGTTTTCTTTTTAGCAGTGTAAATTTACTTTGTAAAGGCTATGGTGAACATTTTTATTTATTAAAAATGTTACTTAAAGTAAGAATTCAAGGCCCATAAAGACAGGAACCCTTTGTTTCTTCTGGACTACATAATTAGATAAGTATGTGGGTGTCCAGTACAAAATAAAGCTCAACAAATATTTGTGTAACAAATTAATGTGAAGAGCCAGATTCTTTCTAGAGCCAACACTTGAGAAATAGAAAATAAATTATGTACTAACATGATAAAAATGATAGTTGATATCACCCAATTATGGTTAAAAGACTAGTTAGACATAGAAAACAATGGATTTTGCATAATTTATTCAAATAAAGTTACCTCTAATGTATTGAAATATTATGTAGCATTGTTGCCACAGAAGAAGTCATGTATAATTGTGCAAAAATAATCTAATTAGAATTGCTTGACAACAGTAATTTCCACATCAATTGTTGCTAAGAAATGGAACAATAATTGTACATATCCTTAATAATTAATTTTGGCTCACCAAATATTACAATGTATCTTGAGTTGGGTATAAAATCAAACCTAATTGCATGAAACCCTCTTCTACTTCCTCTTCATTACCTAGTGTCTCTATTTCCAAGTCATAGACTCTGAAATGTTTGAAAAACTGGCAATCAATTTAGTGATTTTAAGTAAGTGAGTAACATTTTTAGATTCATGCTTTATTACTAGAGTTTCAAAACTTTTTAAACAAGGACCAGGTAATAAATATTTTAGGAACTCCAAGCCAAGAGTTACAATTGAAGACATGATATAGGTCCTTATATGAAAAGACAGAAAACAAATTTTCATAAATTTGCTATGCACAAAATTCAAAATACAACAATTTTTTTTTTAAACCTATGTCTATTCTTTTTTTTTCAGTTTTTGGCCAGGGCTGGGTTTGAACCTCCCACCTCTGGCATATGGGCTGGTGCCCCACACTTTTGAACCACAGGTTCAAATTCGGCCTCAGTGGAACTGCAAAAACAGAAAAATAGCCGGGAGTTGTGGCGGCGCCTGTAGTCCCAGCTACTTGGAAGGCTGAGGCAAGAGAAACGCCTAAGCCCAGGAGTTGGAGGTTTGCTGTTAGCTGTGTGACACCACGGCACTCTACTGAGGGCGATAATGTGAAATACAAAAATAAATAAATAAATAAATAAACTATGTCTACTAATGAATAGAAGAAAATTCTTTTTGGAGGGGGGCTAACATTTTGCTAAATTGAAGTTCAAAGTTAATGTTTACTTTAATCAAAATCAATTGCAAATTTTCATCTATGCATACCTATACTGAAATTTTGTCTTTGGAAATGTCTTTCTATGCAAATAATTATTTCAAAAACTGATGTTAAGACACAAGCATATGATTTTAATTGAGCATCCAAGTCATTTATATAACTCTATTAGATTTTTTTCTTGATAGCTGCCTTTCATCAGGCTCCAGCAGACATTGCAAATTAGTTACCTCCAATCACAGGTTCAACTGGGTACTCCTCAAATGAACAGTGAAAACGGATTTTGAAATATGAGAATTTACTTTTTGTTTTGCATCAATGCTCTAAATCACTGCTGGGACTGTAGCATGTGTTCAGCAAATATGTCCACTGTAAACTTAGGTGGCAATAGAGATTTCACTTCTTGTTTAATTTTGATAAGATGGTGAATTTATAAAGCAACTTGTGATTATTTGTGATTCAAATAATTTTGGTCATTATCAAAATGTCTTTTACACAGTATAGTTTTCCATTTAAGTACTGCTATTTTCTTGAAATTTTAAAATGAATTCAATCAACATTGCCAATTCTGCAACAGAAACTAACTTACAAAGCCATTCAGTGTTCTATAACAGCACTTGAGGGCATTTTCAATCTTAGTCCTGATCTGAAAATAATTGCAATGAAACTTGATGATGACCACTAAGTCATCAAACTTCTGTGTAGAAGAAAACGTCAGGATATCAGATTCTATTCTGATGAAGTTTCACAAAGCTAAAAAGGATTAAATTAAGGAGAATAAATGAAGTACAGAATTTAAGACCAAATGGAGGTGTCATGAATGGACCCCACAGAAGCATTTTTTGCCTATCTAGTTAATCTGGACAACTGAACAATTGAAAGCAAGCTATAGATGGGGTCAGTCCTTGACATCCCCATTGGTATATGACTGTTTTAAAGATAATAAAAAACTCAACTACTACCCACAATGCACTTGCTAATCAATAGGTCAAGAAGTATCCATATTCCTTATGTTTAACAAATTTTGTAAATATGTTCAAATAAGCCTGGTTTTGCTGCACACACTTAGAAAATTCCACTTCAGATTGTACTGAATTAGTTTTTCCCCCCAAGTTTGAAAATGTTCTAAGCTATAGTTGTTCCACACATACTATTTATACAGGATAATTCTTCAGTCACTTTAAACTTAAAATTGATTCCTGAATAAACGGTAGTATCGGTAACATCTCAAGTCTTCAAGAGGTAAGGAAAACTACTTGGAATCAGTGGTTTTCTTGTTTTTAATTGACTTTTGGTATTATAACTACTTCAATGTCCTCGACTCTTTGAAGCACTGTTTTTGCCATAATGTTAATAGTCTTAAACAGATTTGTTTTGTCTGGACACCTTTTTTTATATGTAGCAGTAAGTTTCAATTTAATGAACTTGCTATTAGTAAATGAATCTACTTTCCCTGGTTGACTTAAGAAATGAATCACATGGAAAGTAACTTTGGGTTGTAGGTTCATTTTCATTTCTTGTTTTTAGGATCAGATGTTTAATAGAAGTATTTATTGATGATATTTTAGTATGTTTTCTTTTTTAAAAAAATTATAAAACCTCAGCATCTGAGCCAAATTAGCCAATGTATATAAAGCATCCAGCACAAAGCCTGGATAGCAACACATAGCACATAAATGGTAGTTCTCTTCACCTGATGATGGAATATTTATCAACAGGCTAAAGATATAAAAAAAAAACACACTAAATATGCATCACTAGATTCAACATACTAATGAGTTGCATTTATATTCACAAGTGTGATTGCACTATAATTTGCCTTTCTAATACCCTTCCTGATGATAGGAGTATCATCAGAAAATGAACTGGACTACTTCCCCTTTTCCCTCTTTTTTATTCTGCCTTATTTTAAGTTTGTTTGCCTAGAGTAAAGATTATCTAGTCTTTGAAGTTTTGGTAAATCTCATTTGTAAAACCATCATGGTCTGATTTTTTTTTTTAATGAATAGATTTTTATTACTGATTCAATTCATGTAATGGTTACAGTTCATTTGGAATGTCTTTTCTTTTTGAGTTAACATTGGTCAATTATACTTTTGTAAACATGATATAATAGCTCTAAATTTCAAGTATACCAGCACAAAGGTATTAATATGTTGAATTTGTTATTTTTAACAATTCTTACTTATTTTATGTTTTCTTTGTTTCTACTCATCTCGCCAAATATGATTTAAATCCTTTCTCAGAATCTGCTTTTGATTTTGTTGGTCTTCTCTGTTGCTTCTTTGTTTTCTATTCAATTCATTTCTCTACTCTTTTTCATTTTCTCTGTTTTAACTTGAGTTAAATAACAAGCTCATTAATTTTCTGTTTTTTACATGAGTGTGTTAAAATCCTACATTAGTTCCATTTCACAAATTCTATGTATAATGTTTTCATCTTAATTATAAATGTTTAGGAATGCAGCACCATCAGTATGTTAATGGTTCTGTGGTTTTTGCCATTTGCTTAGGTGGTCATTTGCAATATATAATTAGATGGTTGGGGATAGGTTCTAGACACAGATATTAGATTAAATTTTAATTATTTTTTTCAAATTCAGTTTTATCTATCCATTGGTGTCTGAGTGAAGTGTGTTATATAGTGATGTGAGATATATTCATATATCTTGAATTGTGCTATAATTGTTGATGTGTCAATTGTCCATGTAATTTATTAATTTTCCACTATTAATTGTGAGCCTATGTGATTAAGAGACAGAGTAGTTACATAATTGTTACTTTTTGATTAATGGTTCCTTTCCTTATTAGCTAATGAATCTTTAATGGCCCAAACATTAAAGCTTAGGGAAATTAAAGGCTTAAAGCCAATTACCAGTAGTTTTTTAGGATCGTCAGGGGATTAGTTTTAGTACACTCCTGAAACCCCAGGATATCAAAATCCAGGGATATTTAAATCCCTTATATAAATGACATAGTACTTCCATATAATCTATGTATATCTTCTCACATACCTTAAGTCTCTCTCTAGCTTCCTTATGATACCTAATACAATGTAAATGATACATAGTTGTTATTCTATAATACAACTTTTTAATTTGCATTATTTTTATTGTGCATTGTCATTAAACTTTTTTCTGATATATTTGATCTGCAGTTCATTAAATATAAAGATATGGAACCCACTGTTACAGAGGACTGGCTGCTTGACATACTTACTATTAACACACACAAACACACACACAAACACATACACCCCTACACACACATACATTTTCTTTCAATATTTCTGCAAGATTATATTTAATATGGGTCTCTTCATCAGAAAACAGCTACATTTTATGTATGCATCTACTTGAGAATACAACAGAACAAAGTATGAAAGGTTAATAAAAGCTCCATCTTTAGGGA